>QJPP01005905.1:0-18880 GCA_003996215.1 Jaltomata sinuosa | reverse complement strand
TCCTTCCGTTTCCATGTTTGTCTCCATTTCCTACAAATATAACATAAAAACATCAAAAACGATGACGGTTGCTTGAAAACGTACGATTGTTCTTAGTTAAAAGGAGTCGAAAGTGCCGTAAAATGGCGGCACATCAACACCCTCAACTTAAAACGTTCGCTTGTCCTCAAGCAACATGACATAAAAAAACAATACGACGACTCAACTAAAAAACAAACTCGTGTCTATAGAAACTCATGGTCATTCAATTTTAAATCAAGCTCCCTTATAGCACATAAATGTATGAAACGCTAACTTGCAAGGATCCAAACATGTCATTCCGATATAATAGAACATTCTACATACACACGCGCAGCTATCCTAACGATCAATAGACAATACAGAAATCTTGGTGCCCTCACCACAAAGAAATCCCACACACAAGATTTGGGACTAGGTAAGCGCTCACCCTCACAAACGATTTCAAACAATGCACATGCGATACCATAGGCTTGCCCTTACTATTCTATTTCAGTTCTTCAAAAAGCCGCTCAGGATCACTACAGGACTTGTTTAGGCTTGTAATGAGGCTTCGGGTGCAGGTAGGATACATTTAGGGGTTAGTGACTAAGCCCTTTTTGGAACTACCGACGTCTTATTACCACATAACTTACTTTGTCCATCCTTATTCACCTTTTTATTTCCTTCTTTCTAGCTACAAGTGCGGCCTCTTTATTTTGACAATTCTTTTTATTACTTTTTCGATCTTTTTCATCTCCTTTTTTCTTTCTTTTATTAGGCACACACCCGAATTTTTCATTCTATTCACAACCAATCTTCCCTATCCTTTTTTTTTTCTTATCATTCACCTCTATAGTAGCCACCCTCAACTTAGGCTGATTGCCTGGGTTGAGGTGCACAATGTCCAAGGGAGGACCAGGGCTAAAACAGGGTTTACCTCTATAGTAGCCACCCTCAACTTAGGTTGATTGCCTGAGTTGAGGTGCACGATGTCCAAGGAAGGACCAGGGCCAAAATAGGGATTCAAAGTTAAACAGGAATGGTGAAAGGTTATTGAAAGAACAAGGTCAATTATGGCTCAAACAGGGATCAAGGGATTATTTATATTTGGACGGTCTTTTTAGGTTAAGTGGACTGCACACAAAAAGGGCCTGTGATCCTTTCCTAAGCAACCAACTTCAAACTTAACAAAATAGACCGGGCAAGTTCTAGATGCATGCACAGAGTAAGAATTTATAACAATCATCTCACACGCTCTTGGCACCAAGAAACTATATCGCTACCAACTATCAAACAACCGCTCGGCTTAAGCATACTCATTCTACTCATAATCACACAATGACATCCAAGGATCCAGACAGTCAATCGTTTCACATAAGTACAACACCAGAAATTTTTTTTAAAAGGGGCTCCTTTTAGTCAAGAAAAACGCCCATGATGCTTGCTATAGACACTAAAAAAAACAAAAATTTAAACTAACAACCTAAACATGCCGGTTCTACTAGATAGCACACCGGAGGGAAAAGAAACACGGCAACAAAAACCCTCGGTGGTGACTCACAGGTTTCCCCACACCCTCAACTTAGACTCCTGCATTGTCCCCAATGCATCCATATGAAAGCTAAAAACTGTGAGAGAAAGGAATACCTGTGAAGTCGATATGACTCAGATTCTGGAATGATGTTGGAGACCGCCAGGGTCTCCAAAACAAGAGAACTCGATGGAGTGTGGCGTTCCAGCTTCCTTTTTGGGCTCCATCGCTAGTCGCGATAACTTCTTCGCTCTTTCTTTGCAGATTCTCTTGCGGTGTTTTCTTTTTCTTGACCTTTTACCGCTTTCCTTTACATGCTTCTCCTCAAGATACGCGTCCGCAGGGCCTTCCTCAATAGCATTGATGACCGCGACCACCCTCATGTCACTTGGTTGCTTCATCAATTTGGACACATCAAACTTGACCACTTCATTGTTTAATCGGAAGGTCAGTTCATTTTTCTCCATGTCAACCAATGCTCTTGCTGTGGCTAGCAATGGTCGTACCAAGATTATGGGAACTTCAAAATCCACTTCGCAATCCAAGATCACAAAGTCAGCTGGGAAGATAAGCTTACCGATCTTTACTAGCACATCAGACAATACTCCCATAGGTCGCTTTACTGAACGGTCAGCCATCATCACTCTTATGGACGTTGGTTTAGGATCTCCCAAACCCAGTTATTTGTAGACGGCTAGCGGCATCAAGTTGATGCTAGCACCTAGATCACACAAGGCTTTCCCGAAGTTGAGCTTTCCAACAGTGCAGGGAACAGTGAAATCGCCTGGATCTTCCTTCTTTTCGACTAAGGACCTTGAAGAAATAGCGCTGCAGTGGTGGAGGTTATCTTCCGGTTCAAAACTTACCGACCTCTTCTTTGTAATCAAGTCCTTCATGAACTTGGCATAACCGGGCATTTGTTCAAGCGCTTCCACCAATGGGATGTTTATTGATACCTGCTTGATCATGGTCATGAAATTCAGGAACTTAGCATCGTCCGCTTTCTTCTTCAGGCGTTGTGGGAAAGGAGGTGGTGGTCGAGGCATCATAGTTGGAAGCTTTTCAGCTTCCTTGCTTTTCTCCTTGGGCTTTTGCGTTTCCTCCTCTACCGCCTCTTCATCATCCACAACATCACCTTGAGTCTGAATTACCGGATATGATTCCGGTAACATTTTGCCGCTTCTTGTGGTGATCGCCATACAGCTAGCGTCATTCCTCGGATGAGTAGTGTCACTCGGCAATGTACCTGTCTTCCTTTGGTTCAGAGATGCTGAGATTTGCCCCACTTGCTGCTCCAACTGCTTGATCGCGGTGGAATGTGACTCTACTACCTGACTCAACGTTGATAACTCAGTCCTTATCTCCTTTACCCCAGAGTCAGTCGATTCCACCTTCAGCAGCATCTTTGCCATCATGCTCTCCAACTTCGACGTCCCTGTCTCAGTGCTAGCTCTATCCCGATTACCAGGTGGAACATACAACCCACCTCTATTAGTGTTGTTCCTCCAGTTTCCCTGGTCGCGCTCTCTGTAATCAGTTTTCTCATAGTGGTTGTCTCTCTGATAGTTCCGACCTTGGTTTCCTTGGCCATTGGCCTGGAAACCCCCCAAGTAATTCGCTTCCTCAGTTTCCAACTCTGCTGCTCTACCTTGGGAACCCACAGCTTTTACCTTCTCCATACCTCCTGAGAACAAGTGCTTGGTCAGTAGGTCCAACTGCGTTTTCAGATGCGCCATGTATTGGTCGCGCTCCTCCTCTTTTCTGCGCTGCTCAGCTGACACACCAACTATATACGTACTAGCTGCTACCTCTGAATTTCGTGTGTGCCAGGCCCTGTTGGTTTTGGTGAGCCTGTCCAAAGTAGTTGTGGCCTCAACAAAGGTGAGACCCATGAATGCACCACCTGCTGCGTTGTCTAACGTCGGCTTGGTAGCCGAATTCAGTGCCCGGTAGAACGTCTGCATCAAAAAGTTATCGGTCAACTAATGGTTCGGGCATTGTGTTATCTTCTTTTTGAATCGCAACCAAGTCTCGTGCAGTGCTTCGTGCGGTTGCTGCCTAAAGTTGCTAATCTCGTCCCTCAACTGTTTCATCCGAGAGGGAGGAAAGAACCTTTCTAGGAAAGCTCCTCTCAACTCTCCCCACATTGCGATAGAGTCGGGGGTCAGCTCTGTCAACCACAATGCTGCCTCATCAGACAGAGACAACGGAAACAACCTGAGCCTGATCGCTGTCTGACTCACGCCCAATAGTTCAAACGACTTACATATGCCCACGAAATTCATTAGGTGCTGGTTTGGATCCTCCCCAGCGACACCTCGGAACACTCCTCTCAAGTTCAACAGCTGGATCATCGTGCTAGTGATGTTGAACTTGGCTCCGGGCGGTAGTGGTGGAACAACAATGGCGCCCGTAGCGCCAGCTCCATCTAAGTCGAGATCCTCATCATTCCGTGCGATCTCATCCTGCAGACCACCAGCATTCAGATTTTGTTGGGCCTGCAGTTCTGCAGCGATCCTCGCTGCCTCTAGTTGTGCGGCCATATTCCGCCTCAGTGTTCTAGCAAGCTCGGGGTCGTAAGGTAAAATTTGTTCCCCCGAACTTTGGGTACTTGGCATGCACAACTGTGTACCCTGTCAAAGACACAAACAACAAATAAACGTAAAGCAGGAAATTATGACTAAGAGTCAAATAAACACACCAGACTTAATTAACAACCGTATTCCCCGGCAACGGCGCCACTTTTGATAATGCCCAAACTACACCTCAAATTAACGAAGCGTAAGCGGTCGTAGTCAAATATAGAACCCAACAAAGGTTGGGGTCGAGTCCCACAGAGAATATGGTGAAGATTAAGCCTTTAGTGAAGTATGTGACTAGTCGTTAATAGTTTCCGAAAAAGGGGGGTTTTGTGTAAACAATGCGTAAACAAAATGAACAATTAACGTATGAATGATAATCAATAGGAGAATGAACTAGGGAAGTGTTTACCATGGCGTTGGTAACAATGTCGATCCTAGGCTTAATCGGGTTCTTTTTATATGTGTGTCACGATGTGATTGAAGCAATGGTATCGTCTAAACGTCTCTCGACCAAATAAACAAATTTCCTTTTCTATTCTCTCGACCTCGAAAAGATGTGCTTTTTAGATTTCAACCTTAAACATCAAGTAGATTAATCTAGTTACAGCATTAATCATTAGACGAGAGTTAGTAGTCTCGAATCCTTGTTGTTAATCAAGTTTCCCGGTTTTAATCTCTTTACTCAAGCAAATTAAACCTAGGCATGTTCTAATGTTTGCAACCACTAGAAAATGTTAAATAATGACTGATTAACAACGTGACAATACATATATTGAACCCAACGCTACCCGGAATCTATATCGCTACGTTTGCCATGGCTCCCACAACCCTAGTTGTGGGAGGTTTAGTTAATCATGCTTGTAGAAGAATGGAAGAAAGTTATATTCATAATAAAGAAAAGAGATCCTTACAATGTAGTGAAAACAATCTTCAATTATTCCAAGAACAAGAAAATAACAAGATCCCCAAGAACGATTCAAGAACACGAATTCAAGAAGTAGAAAACGTGTTTCTTGATCTCCAAGTCGACTAAAACTCCTCAAACTATTGGGAGAACTATTGTATAATGAATGAATAATTAAAATAAAACTAACATAGGGTATTTATAGGAGTCTAGGAAACCAATCCCAAAAACGCTCGGATTCCGCGTCGCGGACTGCCTAAGTGTGACGGCCAGGCTGACGGACCGTCACAGGGTTGATGGACCGTCGCCTGGACCGTCACCCTTAGGCAGTGGACTTCCTCACTTTCTGCCTTGGTGTGACGGTTTGGGTGATGGACCGTCACACCCTTGACGGACCGTCACCTGAACCGTCACTCTTATCCAGAATGCTCTTTTTCGCGTATTTCCTTCCGTTTCCATGTTTGTCTCCATTTCCTACAAATATAACATAAAAACATCAAAAACGACGATGGTTGCTTGAAAACGTACGATTGTTCTTAGTTAAAAGGAGTCGAAAGTGCCGTAAAATGGCGGCACATCACCTACGTATCTCATTCTTGAGAATTTAGGTCAAACATAGTTTGTACAGGGAAAGATAGATTTTGCTAAGAGGTTGACCGAAGCCGACACAGGCCTCCTACATATCTCATTCTTGAGAATTCAGGTCAAACGTAGTTCATACGAGAGGATAGGGATGTTTTAAGCTATTACAAAGCATAAAATGATTACCATCAGGAAAAGTGATTACAGGGAAATGAAATTAGAGGAAAACTATCCCTAAACAAAGTATCTCTTCACAACATCGGAATTGATCGGTTTGGTCCACACTTGACCGTCCATTTCGGATAGGATCAGAGCTCCTCCAGATAACACTTTCTGGATGACATACGGGCCTTGCCAATTGGGTGCAAACTTTTCTTTGTATTCCTCCTGGTGGGGAAAAATGCGCTTGAGAACCAGTTGTCCTACGACAAACATACGACCTCTTACTCTTTTGTTGAATGCACGAATCATTCTTTTCTGGTACAACTGACCATGGCTTACGACACGCCTTTTCTCATCGATCAACATGAGTTGCTCGTGATGGGCACGAACCCATTCTTCATTGTTCAGTCCAGCTTCTCGAATGATCCTAAGAGATGGTATTTCCACTTCCGTAGGTATCACTACTTCTGACCCATACACCAATATATAAGGGGTCATCCCGGTCGAAGTCCTGACGGTCGTCCGGTGTCCCAATAAAGCATAAGGCAACATCTAGTGCCAAGATCGGTGATGGTCGACCATTTTTCTCAAGATCTTCTTGATATTCTTGTTAGCGGCTTCCACAGCTCCGTTCATTTGTGGGTGGTATGCAGTTTAATTATGGTGAGTGATCTTGAATTGCTCACATATTTCTTTCATCAAGTGGCTGTTCAGATATGTTCCGTTATTGGTAATAATTGACTTGGGGATCCTGAATCGACAGATTAGGTTTTTTTTGACTAAATCGGCTATAACCTTCTTGGTCACAGACTTGTAAGAAGCAGCTTCTACCCACCTGGTGAAGTAATCAATAGCTACCAAAATAAATTTATGTCCATTCGAGGCAGACAGCTCGATGGGACCAATGACATCCATGACCCAGGATACAAAAGGCCAAGGTGTGCTCATTGCATGAAGCTCGCTAGGTGGCACTCGAATCAAATCCCCGTGGATCTGGCACTTGTGACATTTCTGTACGAACTTGCTACAATCATTTTCCATGGTCATCCAGAAGTATCCAGTTCGCAAAATCTTCTTGGCTAGGGTGAACCCATTCATATGGGGACCACACGCTCCAGCGTGTACCTCTTCCAATAGTCTTGTGGCTTCAATCGAATCAACGCATTTTAAGAATCCAAAGTCTGGAGTCCTCATGTATAAAATTTCTCCATTTAGGAAAAACTTGTTGGCCATTCGACGAATGGTTTTCTTTTGGTTGGCGATCACATCTTCGAGATAGACTCCAACTTCTAGATACCTCTTGATATCATAACACCATCGTTTTCCGTCTGAATCTGCTTCAACTTGTGCACAGTGCGCAGGTTGTTCTTTGAGACCTTTTATCAATGGATCGATATAATTCTTATCGGGATGTTGAATCATGGAGGATATTGTTGCCAAGGCATCGGCAAACTCATTATGAATTCTTGGTGTATGCTTGAATTCAATCTTCCTGAATCTCTTGCACAAATTTTGAACCATCTTCACATACGACACGATCTTGGGGTTCTTCAAAGCCCATTCACCTTGAACTTGGTGAATTAGCAAATCAGAATCACCTATGACCAAAAGTTCTCGTACATTCATAACAATAGCTAGTTGGATACCGAGAATAAAAGCTTCATACTCGGCCAGGTTGTTAGTGCACGGGAAATGGAATTTGGCTGTCACCGGATAGTGCTAACCAATTTCTGATACCAAGACTGCCCTAATGCCCAAACCATTGAAGTTGACCGCTCCATCGAAGAACAATCTCCAACCGGGGTATGACTCTGTAATATCCTCACCTACGAATAGAATCTCTTCATCGGGGAAGTAAGTTTGGAGTGGTTCATAATCTTCATCAACCGGATTTTCTACTAAATGATCTGCTAAGGCCTGTCCCTTGATTGCTTTCTGAGTCACATATATAATGTTGAACTCATATAGAACGTTTTCCATTTGGCCAATTTCCCCATAGGCATGGCCTTTTGGAATATGTACTTCAGGGGGTCCATTCTGGAAATGAGATATGTCGTATAGGACGACAAATAATGTCTCAACTTCTGAGTGACCCAAGTCAAAGCACAACAAGTCTTTTCTAACAAAGTATAACGAGCCTCGCACGAAGTGAACTTTTTACTCATATAATAAATCGCTCGTTCTTTCTTTCTAGTTTCATCATGTTGTCCCAGGATGCATCCGAAGGCATTTTCTGAAACCGATAGATATAGCAATAATGGGCTCCCTTCTCTTAGAGGAACCAATATCGGAGGACTGGACAAGTATTCCTTGATACGATCAAAAGCTTGTTGTCACTCCTTGGTCCAACCAGTCGGCGCATCTTTCTTTAATAACTTGAAAATGGGTTCAAAAATAACCGTTGATTGAGCTATGAATCAACTAATATAATTCAACCTTCCCAAGAAACTCATGACCTCTTTCTGGCTCTTCGGGGGAGGCAACTCCTGAATTGCTTTTATCTTTGAAGGTTCGAGCTCGATTCCCCTTCTACTGACTATAAAACCCAACAATTTGCCAGCTGGCACCCCAAAAGCACATTTGGCGGGGTTCAGCTTTAGATTGTATTTTTGTAGGCGGTCAAAAAACTTCCTCAAATGGGTCAAGTGATTTAACAATCACGTCATCCATGTATACCTCGATCTCCTTATGAATCATATCATGGAAAATGGTTGTCATGGCTCGCATATAAGTAGAACCCACATTTTTGAGACCAAATGGCATCACTCGGTAATGGTAGATACCCCAGGGGGTGGTAAAGGTTGTTTTCTCTGCATCTTCTTCATCCATTAAGATCTGATGGTATCCAGAAAAAAATCCACGAATGACTGCATTTCGTGCTTCGCGTAGTTATCGATAAGGATATGGATATTAGGCAATGGGAAGTTGTATTTGGGACTGGCCCTGTTCAGGTCTTGATAATCAACACATATTCTGATCTTCCCGTCTTTCTTAGGAACTGGGACGGTATTGGCCAACCAGGTTGGATACTTTGTAACCCCTACCACTCCAGACTGAATCTGTTTGGTAACTTCTTCCTTGATCTTCAGACTTAGATCTGGCTTGAACTTTTGAATCTTCTTCTTGGTGAGATCAAACCTTGGATTAATAGGCAGCTTGTGGGAGATTATGTCTGTGCTTAGCCCTGTCATATCGTTGTAGGCCCAAGCAAATATGTCGATGTATTCTTAGAGCAATATAATAAGTTCTCTTTTTTGTGTTTTTGTCAAATGGACACTAGTTCTGGTTTCTTTGACTTCTTGGTTATCTCATACATTGACCTTCTCAGTTTCCTCTAGATTAGGCTTTTCTCGGTTCTCAAATTCTTTTAATTCCTCTGTTAAGTCTTTGGGAACCATAGTTTCTTCATCATATTTCTTGAAATCATTGTCACCTAGCTCAGTTTATTCGTTAAGACCTTGACATGACATGACAGTGGCAGGTTTTAACTTATTATTACTGAAATCTAAACAAAACGGGTTAGATAATAATAAGCAAATAAAAATAAATCTTTCAACGGCGAATATTTTCAAAATTAGGAGGCTTTCATTTGAAATTCGGAAATATTTTCAAACTATGGCTATAACCTACATGAATGTAGGTTCATGCCATTTAGCAAGCAGTAAACAGTATGAGAAAATTCAAAATATAAAGGGCGGGTCGTGGTGCCTCATCCGGACCATTGCCGAATTTTGTAAAACAAAGTCTTTGTCTACCCAGCTGAGTGGAGAGTAGTCAAGGGAATGGCGACCCAGTTTTGCAACTTCTCTCCGGGTTTGAGGTTCCTGATTGTGGTTGTTTTGGGAGCTTCTTCCGTGATAGCATCACACTCCTCAAACCGATCCCCTATTCTATCCTCCAACCCATCGCTTGGAGGACTGACGCGTACTGGGAATGATTGATACAAATAAGGAAAAGGCTTGGGCAGTCCTGACCTCTTCTTTTCTTTGTTGCTGGCTTCACCTTCTTGGGTCACATACCCCATTCCGTGCTTGTTCAACCGTCCAGGGATACTTAAAGGTTTGATCCAACCATCAGAGTTCCTTTCCATCCCTGACCTGGTTCATAACCACACCTCAGCATTGTGGTCGCAAGCATCTTGTAAATGGGAGGCATAGGAATTTGAGGAGACAGGTCCTCTTCTGTGGCATTCATAATTTCCACCGTGTAGAAGTCACTCCCTCTCGGGACCTCTTCGATTATGGGGACACAGCCGTTTGGGTGACTCAGGTGGCTTCTCTCTCCATGGATTACCACTTCGTTCCCTTCCCAAAAGAACTTCACTATTTGGTGCAAGGTTGATCGCACGGCCCCAGCTTCGTGGATCCATGGCCGTCCCAAAAGCAAATTGTAATTAGTGGTAATATCCATGACTTGTAACTCTGTCCAAAATTTAGTGGGTCCCATCTGGATGTATAGGTTGACTTCTCCAAGGGTATCTCTCTGTCCTCCATCGAAGGACCTCACATTGACCCTGCTTTGACGGATCTTTCCCAAATCGTATTCCAACTGTCAGTGTTGACAATGGACAAATATTCAATCCTGATCCATCATCGATCAGTACCCTATTCACAACCTTTTCTTGACTCTGAATAGTGACATGTAGAGCCTTGTTGTGAGTCACGCCTTCAAAAGGCAACTCATCATCACTGAAATAGATGCGGTGGCTTCCTAGGACTTGGCTTACCATGGGAGTCAAGTTTTCTGCACTGGTACCCGTGGTCACGTAAGCTTCATTTAGAAACTTGAGTAACGCCTGTCTGTGGTACAGGGAACTCATGAGCAAAGCCCAAATAGAAATTTGAGTGGGGCATTTTTCCAAGTGCTTCACAATCGAGTACTCTTTTGGCGGCATTCTTCTCCAGAACTCTTCTGTTTTGCCTTCAGTGATTGGCCTTTTCTGCAGACTCTTCTTGAAAGCATCATCTGCCCGATTATCAGGGACATAACATCTCCCAGATCTTGTCATGCCGTGAGTTGCGATGGCTTCAATTATGAACTCTTTTTCAGTCGGCACCAACATAGCAAATTGTTGCTTCTCCGCGATGCTCAAAGCAGCTACAGACCTTTCTAGTTCCTCAGGCTTTCTGGGGCTAGCCGGCACTATGGAATTGCTTGCGAACCATTCTTCCTCTATTCTGATCATGTTTACAGTGGCTCTTCCGTGATTTGTAAGTGGGTTGTTATTAACATTTGGCGGTGCTATCTGTAAGGTGACTACCCTTTGATCGATCAAATCTTCAATCTTCTGTTTCAGATTGATGCAATCTTCTGTGCTGTGTTTGGCGCATCCATAGTAATAAGCACAATGCCGATCAGCTTTGTAGAAAGGAGAGTTGATGTTACCTGGTTTATGCTGAATGGGCTGAACTAATCCAGCGGCCTTCAGTCTTTCATATAACTGAGTTCGGGTTTCAGCTAACTGAGTGAAAGTTTGAGGAACTCTCTTTTCCAAATTTGGTTGATGGAGACCGGGGTTAGCAGGAGAAGGAACCCAATGGTTGTTCTGGTTTTCAGGAGCTCTTTGGTATACTGGAAAATTCTGGGGAGGTGCTTGGTAGGTGGATTGTATATTTGGGACTGGAGTTTGGTGTATGGGCTGCATGTTTTATTGTGGAGCTTGGTAAATAGGCTGAGTATAGTAAATCGGTTAAGGATTTTGTGGAGCTGGAGGAGGGGTTGTTGGAACAAGTGGCTTCTTGTAACCAGCTCTGAAGGGTTTATGTGGTTTTGGACTAGGATTGAAAGACACCGGAGATACCTCTTCTCTCTTTTTCTTCGGGGGTCTGGTAGGTCCTGATGAAACTGGGGTTTTGGCAATTTTGCCACTGCAGAGCCCTTCTTCCATAATCTCTCTGATTTTGACTAAGTCGGTGAACTAGGCTTTTACCGCCGATATCATCTTGTCATAAACTTCCGATTCCTGAGCGCACATAAACACCGCACTTATTTCTTCTTCGATCATAGGAGGCCGGACTCTCGCGGCCTCTTTTCTCCACCGGTAAGCATAATCTCTGAAATCTTCATTTGACTTTTGCCTGATGCTTCCTAGGGAATATCAAACCGGGATGACTTCTACGTTATATGCGAATCTCTGGGTGAAATCTCGGGCAAGATCGCTCCACTTGAACCACTTCTTCAATTCTTGCGAGGCGAACCATTCCAATGCCTCTTCATTCAGGCTTCGGCTAAAGAGTCTCATTAGCAAGGCGTCATTTCTTTGAGCACCGACCATCAACTCTCTTTCTTTCTCTTCCTAATGATCTAGCTCAGGATTCTCCTGGAGGATGGGGTATGGCTCTGTTATGGCATGGAAAGCGGTAGGTATGTTCTGTGCGGGTGGGGGTTGGACATGTGGAATATTATTCGGGTATATGAGGGTAAAATTATGTGGGTTAACTATGTTGGTGGAATTAGGATGGTTGTTTTGGGAGTTGTAGGTGTTTTGTGCAGTGTTCTGGAGGTTTGGATGGTTTTGTGTGAAATAGGCACCTCGATTGTTGTTTTAGTTAGTATGTTGAACAGGGGGAGTATGGGTCTGGTACAGAGACCTGACGAAGGAGGGGTTATTGTGGACAGGTTCGCTTGAAGGCCTGGGAATGGAAGAGGAAGGGATGTCTTTTGGTTGATTTCCGGTTTGCGAAGAACTGAGTGGAGGGTTTTGAGGAGGGGGCTGAGCATCTCCCAAAGCAGGAGTATTGGCGGAGATTGCCAAGCTAGCCATGTATTTCACCTTTTGCACTTCTTCCTGCATCGTTTCTAATTTCTTCGCAAGTTCTGCGATCATTTCATTCTGTTCAGCGATGACGCTGTCTCTTATAGCCAGGGCATTTTCTTCCTCACTATCAGTCATTCTTTTTGCAGACAAGTGAGGGTCAGAAGACGGATCTAAGTGTGCTTTTGAGAGAGTGAAGTAAGAGTGTTCAGCCAGCTTTTGTCAACACAAACCGGTTTCTTTTATCGGTTGAAATGAAAAACAACTCAAAAGCCGCTATGTTAGTTTTCTATTAGTGAAAAATAATACAAGATATATGGCGAGAAATAAACACATAGGAATTACTTCAAACACATAAAAGTTGCTTTTTGTCAAGGATAATTTGTCCACATGTGGTTTTGAATCAATCGTTTCAAAGGACAGGATTTTGTTCGTTCATTTGGGATTATTAGGTTTTGTCAGGAAAGGTTGATTTTGTTGATCTTGTAACATCTCTGCCTATTGTTCTCTTGAACTCTTTGTCTTCTTCGTCGATGTGGAGAAATGACAATTTCTTTAAGACATGGGCCGGGCCTTGAAGGCTGCCTATGTATCTCATGAAGGAGAATTCAGGCCCTACGTAGTTCGAACTTGTGATAGATAAGTTGTCTTATTTCATTTCATCCACTATTCTAAATACAAAGGGAAAGTAAAAGACGACATTGAAAATAAAAATAAAGAAACTGAAAGCTAAAACTCTGCTACTTTTGCTACTTTCAGCTCTGGATGATGGGATCTGCTAGACTCTTCTCAATTTTTTCTTCAAGGATGATAAGGGGGAAACTCCAGCTCGATTTTTCCCATGTCAATGAGGTATTCCAAATCGACCCAAAACTGGCGGCAAGTTTTGATATCATGGCCTCCGACCCCTTTGTGGTAGAGGCAAACTTTTTTCCCCTGACGCCAAGCCCTGGGCATCTTCCCTGGTCTCCTTTCCACGGGCTCCATGATCCTGGTTTGGACCAGCATAGTATAGATTTCATAGTAAGTGTCCTGGAAGACAGTGAAATCATAGCGATGAATCATCATTTCCTCACTGATGGGCATGCCATGGCCAACTTAGTCACAAGCAAGGATGGTTCGGGGCCCCCATAGATGGGTTATCTCGCCGTTAGTGATCATGTGGTAAATCTGGGCTCTTAGGGCATTGCATTCATTGGTAGTGTGTCCTCTGCAACGTGGATGATAGGCGCACTCTTTGTGCTCATTGTGAGGGTGACATCCGAATCCCTCAGATTGGTTAGGATGCAGGACCCCCATAGCTTTCAGGGTCTCATAAATTTCTGAATAGAGAATCACCTTTGGATTTTTGGTATATTCACGGTAATGAACTTTGAGGGTGATGGGCTTCCCTCCATGCCTGAATCTGGAAGGGCAAATAGCATCACCCTTGACATTGGTCCAGTGGCAGACTCTCGTGTCAAAGGGTTGGGCCCCTTCAGTAGTGGTCTCTATGGGCACTTGCTCATTGTCTTTGGGTTCTTCAGTTACTCTTTCCTTCCCTTCGTTGACTTGTTCCAATCTTCCAGTGACATCCTCAAACTTTAGGAGCAATTCTTTGAGTTCTAGGTCAAAGTCTAGTTTGGTCTTAGTCTCAGTTTTTCCCAGTATTTGGTCAATCGCAGCAATCCTTTCTTTAGCCTTGGCAGTTTGCTCTTCCACCTTCTTGGACCGAGCTAAGGTAATTTCCATAAGTTGGTTGATTCTCTCATGTTTTCTCTGAACCTCCTCCTTTTCCTCTTGTAACCTTAGCATTCTTTCTTTCATAGTCACGGCCTCCATTTCAACCTTTCCTGAAAGAACGGAGATTTTTTAGGAAGCTTTTAGAAGGCTTTAGGATTTTCGGAGAAACTTGGAAGACTTGGAGTATTTTGATCGGACTTTACATAGTGGGCTTATTTTTTTTTTGCCTACGGTGTTCTAGAAAATTTCGGCATGGAGTGGACCATTTTTTCCTTGATTCAAGAAACACACATAGCACATAAAATAGTTTATATCACAATAATACCATGCTAATATCGCGTCCTAACTGGGTGACCTTTTTATGCCAAGATTAGGCCTAGCGAGTTTGAAAGACGTATGTGACATATCCGAACCATTCTATTGACCCCAAAATAGCTTGTATATATGTATGGAAAACTTCCCTTTTTTAAAGGGATACAAATACTAGCCGAAAGGGGAATACATTTTAGGGGAAAGGATATTTGCACAAAAGTTATACCCACGCAGGGGCGAATTTAGGTAAAGTAAAGACATACATGGAAATAAAACCCACGCAGGGGCTAAGATACTAAAGATATGAGGTGGAAGGTCCTCCCTTGGTCCTGCTCCTCTTGGATGCTCCGGCAATGCTCCTAAGCTCGAATTGGCTCAACCACATGTCGCTCTGGAGTTTCACCACTTGTTCATGCATAGGTAATGCCCCGGCCTCTAAGGCTTTCCTAGTCATTTTTGAATCAAGATGGGCTATTCCTATTCTCATATCTTCGAGTTCCTGAGTCAACCCTGCTATAGTGTGTCGATCTTCTTTCTTTTTCATAAGAAATTCTTTCTCTCTTCTAGCCATTTCCTCTTGGAGATTCAGTAATTGGAGATGAAGATTGAGTATGGAGTCAACCCGTGGTTCTGATATAAATACTTCTGTAACGTCTGCCTTCAACCACTACTTATAGCCGTCCATATACCCGGGATCGAACCTGTCTGGGGCCAAAGTCTCTAGACCTATTTTCTCAAGTTTCTTCCAATTGTGTCGGATCCTCGAATCTCTTGGGACTTTTCATGTTCCTCATTGTCGATGACATAGCAACCCATGTGAACGGTCGTTGGCTTGATTTGAACCCTTCCAAATTATCTAAGAACCCTTTACGGAGCATAAGGTCGGATCCTGCAAATTCCCGGGAGAGAGAGAAAAGCAAGATCATGACATTTCACAATTACTTCCTTCGAGGGAAAATCATCGAACATCATCTGCACATTATCTTCTCCAAGTTCACAAAAAGCTTGGGCCCATCCTATCTTTGTCCTGTTTTTGGTGCCTCTATCCCTAAGCACTTCTGCCAACACTGCGAAGTTACCAATTCCATCTGGGTTGGGAATTTCCTGGCTTCCGTTATCTTTGCCAAATACTTGAGAATCCAATATTTTAGGAGTAGGTTGCACCCTTGGAAGTAACGATGACCGTTCTTGCATTTCCCCAAGGCTCTATAAATATCAAATAAGATGACTGGTACTAGAGGGAAATAGTTGACGGTGGTTCCCTCTGTCAGGCCATGGAACATGGTATGGGCCACCATTATTATTCGGGTGTTGATGCGGAGTTGTTCATTTAGAGGGAATACCATGATTCCTAAAAGAGAAACAGCGAATGCCAAGGCTCGGGTCTTGTCCCACTCTTGAAACGTGTAGAATTCACCTTGGTACTGAGAGAACCCTTCCCTAGTGGCAAAATGGTTGTAGAGTTCTTGAAAGGAGATACTTGGACCCCTTATCCACGGGCATTGATTCTCCCGCAAGTGGAGATACTTTGCAATCTGAGTCGGGGTGGGTTTATTCGGTATTAAGATGCCTTGTTGAGGCCTTAATCGCCTTTCATTGGCTGTACCCACGGTCTCTAGGCAATCCCTGAGTTCTTTTATCGTTGGGGTCATTTCCATCGTTCCGAATCGGAACACCATTTTCTTGTTGTCCCAATACCCCGTTAAAACCTCGATCAGTTCTGGCTAGGCCTCCATATCTAATAAAGACGGCAAATGTCCCATATACTGACGGACTGTCCTCTGACGGTTAGGACCCAGATTTATCCACCACATTCGGAGGAGGAGAGGTGCCTCTTTTACCATGTCAAACTTGAGGAATTTTGACATCCTACAAAATAGAATAACCTGTTAGGCCCCACCCCAGGACAATACTCTGGTTACAACACATACGTCTTTCAAACAACACATAGTTGGATGCTATGACGTTGGGTCGGAAACCCGTTGACATATTTTGGTGGTTTACTAATGGACTTAATATCCCTTGGATATTAAGAAATCCAAGGCTAATGCCAATTTTCGGGATTTGGTTTTGCTCTATCCTGAGTTTCTAGAATAGGTTTCGCAATTGACTGGTAACCCGGGCGGACAACCCAAGCTTGAAACAACAAGTGATCGTTAACCGACCGTAGGTCAACTACTTCACTCGTCTGTTTCAAAAATTGTGTGTTTTGTCAAGAACGACCGCAAAGATTTGCATAATATCCTTTTTACCCCTAATGCATTCTAATGCTTTGCCAAGAGAGGTGGAAAATGCCATGAACAGTTTATAATTGCAGAAAAAGTAAACAATTTAAGGAAAGCAATAAAGTTACAATTATTACAATTTCCGAATAGTTAGTCAAACAAGTTAGTTTCAAATAATAAGGTTAGAACCTAGTTGAATTATCCCCAGCAGAGTCGCCATTTCTGTTTTGATCCTTTTCGGGAAAGGACGGAAAAACATGGCTTTGTTCATTGAAAGGTTCGTTTCGAAAATCTAATTAAAGTTTCCGAAACGTTTTCAATTAAAAGCAAGAGTCGTCACTTAGTTTTTATAATGTAAAAACCAAGAAAAAACTTAAAAGAACTTTTAAAACCCCAAAATA
This sequence comes from Jaltomata sinuosa, assembly GCA_003996215.1. Taxonomy (NCBI): domain Eukaryota; kingdom Viridiplantae; phylum Streptophyta; class Magnoliopsida; order Solanales; family Solanaceae; genus Jaltomata; species Jaltomata sinuosa. The sequence goes on along the minus strand of QJPP01005905.1, from coordinate 1,705 downwards.
GATAAAGGTTTTGAAAGTTAAGAGATTAAGGGTAAGGGTAAGGGTTAATACTCTTGGAATATCAAATAAGATGACTGGTACTAGAGGGAAATAGTTGACGGTGGTTCCCTCTGTCAGGCCATGGAACATGGTATGGGCCACCATTATTATTCGGGTGTTGATGCGGAGTTGTTCATTTAGAGGGAATACCATGATTCCTAAAAGAGAAACAGCGAATGCCAAGGCTCGGGTCTTGTCCCACTCTTGAAACGTGTAGAATTCACCTTGGTACTGAGAGAACCCTTCCCTAGTGGCAAAATGGTTGTAGAGTTCTTGAAAGGAGATACTTGGACCCCTTATCCACGGGCATTGATTCTCCCGCAAGTGGAGATACTTTGCAATCTGAGTCGGGGTGGGTTTATTCGGTATTAAGATGCCTTGTTGAGGCCTTAATCGCCTTTCATTGGCTGTACCCACGGTCTCTAGGCAATCCCTGAGTTCTTTTATCGTTGGGGTCATTTCCATCGTTCCGAATCGGAACACCATTTTCTTGTTGTCCCAATACCCCGTTAAAACCTCGATCAGTTCTGGCTAGGCCTCCATATCTAATAAAGACGGCAAATGTCCCATATACTGACGGACTGTCCTCTGACGGTTAGGACCCAGATTTATCCACCACATTCGGAGGAGGAGAGGTGCCTCTTTTACCATGTCAAACTTGAGGAATTTTGACATCCTACAAAATAGAATAACCTGTTAGGCCCCACCCCAGGACAATACTCTGGTTACAACACATACGTCTTTCAAACAATACATAGTTGGATGCTATGACGTTGGGTCGGAAACCCGTTGACATGTTTTGGTGGTTTACTAATGGACTTAATATCCCTTGGATATTAAGAAATCCAAGGCTAATGCCAATTTTCGGGATTTGGTTTTGCTCTATCCTGAGTTTCTAGAATAGGTTTCGCAATTGACTGGTAACCCGGGCGGACAACCCAAGCTTGAAACAACAAGTGATCGTTAACCGACCGTAGGTCAACTACTTCACTCGTCTATTTCAAAAATTGTGTGTTTTGTCAAGAACGACCGCAAAGATTTGCATAATATCCTTTTTACCCCTAATGCATTCTAATGCTTTGCCAAGAGAGGTGGAAAATGCCATGAACAGTTTATAATTGCAGAAAAAGTAAACAATTTAAGGAAAGCAATAAAGTTACAATTATTACAATTTCCGAATAGTTAGTCAAACAAGTTAGTTTCAAACAATAAGGTTAGAACCTAGTTGAATTATCCCCAGCGGAGTCGCCATTTCTGTTTTGATCCTTTTAGGGCAAGGATGGAAAAACATGGCTTTGTTTGTTAAAAGGTTCATTTCGAAAATCTAATTAAAGTTTCCGAAATGTTTTCAATTAAAAGCAAGAGTCGCCACTTAGTTTTTATAAAGTAAAAACCAAGAAAAAACTTATAAGAATTTTTAAAATCCCAAAACAGATAAAGACTTTAAAAATTAAGAGATTAAGGGTAAGGGTACAAGTTAATACTCTTGGAAGGGTGTTAAGGCACCAAGAGTATCCGCTAACTCGCGGTTGCCTGGGCTTGTTTGAAAAACTAACTTGTTGACTAACTTTTGAAAATGAGATTGGTTTATAAAACATCTTGTTTTTATAAAGAAGATTGATTTTATAAAGACAATATATGGAAGAGTTCATTTTTATACATAGGG
>QJPP01005903.1:0-37817 GCA_003996215.1 Jaltomata sinuosa | reverse complement strand
TGGTAAAATAAATATAATATTTTAAATATACCATAATTCATAGAAAATTATTTCAAACAAAACCTACTATATTATAATAATAATTTTCAACATAACTAAATTTACTATCTCCGTTAAAATATTATGGTGTATAAAAACCTTATAAAGTAAATACATATACAATTATCTCGTAACAAAATATTTTTCATAAACCTTTAAAATATTTTGAAAAGGTAATAATAATATAATTTTTACCAAATTCAACTTTAAATAAAATATTTTCAAATACACGCACGATGCTAATAAAGTTCTTAAGCTTAGGCTCGTAATTTACCAACGCACGATATTGATACTCAAGAACTCTCTTGGAATTCTCCCTTATGTTTTATCACTGTTTTGGAACTGAAATGGCATCTTAAAACGTGAAGTCGAGGCTTAAATCGAGTTTGACCCGACCCGGTTCGCGACCCGGTTCGCAACCCGTTTTCTGCCAGACAGTCCGCGGTAAAACAGTCATAACTCTTTACTCCGAGATCAGTTGGACGTGAGGTTTTGTGCGTTGGAAACTAGACTCGTAGACCTTCGATTTGGTATTTCGGGGGACTTATAACTCTTTATATATTGAGAGAAAAGCCCTGAGACATTTGACCCAAAGTTCAGAAAATTTGTTAAAGATCTTACGATATCTTTTGTCGATTTGCTTGACTTCAAAACTTATACGTGGAAATGACCGGAAGGGTCATTACATTTCTTGTATTTGAAATTAGGTTCTTGAATTAAAATATTCACTTGAATTTGGGAACTTTGAATTTGAAATAGGCTTATGAATTAGTTTTGAGTTTTGTTTTAGAATCTTTGAATTAGTTTTCAACTTTAACTTCTTCAATTTGATTAAGTTAAGTTTGTTAGTTTTAATTGTTAGTTTTGAGTTAAAAGTTTTCAACTTTAGGATCTTTTTTGAACTTAAATTATATAGGTTCTTGAATTTGGAATTAGGATTCTTGAATTAAATTATTAACTTGAATTTTGGAACTTTGAATTTGAAATAGGTTTTTGAATTAGTATTGAGTTTCATTTTAGAATCTTGAATTAGTTTTCAACTTTACCTTCTTGAAATAGGTTCTTGAATCTTAGTTTTTTTAAATTAAATTTTTTTAAGTTAAGTTTGTTATTTTAAATAGTTAGCTTTGAGTTAAGAAGTTTTCAACTTTAGGTTCTTTTTTTAACTTGAATTACATAGGTTCTTGAATTTGGAATTAGGTTCTTGAATTAGATTATTAATTTGAATTTAGGAACTTTGAATTCGAAATAGGTTCTTGAATTAGTTTTGGGTTTTGTTTTAGAATCTAGAATTAGTTTTCAACTTTAACTTTTTGAATTAGGTTCTTGAATCTTAGTTTTTGTCAGTTAAGTTTGTTAGTTTAAATTATTAGTTTTGAGTTAAGAAGTTTTTAACTTTTGGTTCTTTTTTGAACTTGAATTATATAGGTTTTCGAATTTAGAATTAGATGCTTGAATTAGATTATTAACTTGTATTTGGGAAATTTGAATTTGAAATAGGTTCTTGAATTAGTTTTGGGTTTTGTTTTAGAATCTTGAATTAGTTTTCAACTTTACCTTCTTGAATTAGGTTCTTGAATCTTAGTTTTTTTAAGTTAAGGTTTTTTAAGTTAAATTTGTTAGTTTAAATTGTTAGTTTTGAGTTAAGAAGTTTTTCAACTATTAGTTCTTTTTTGAACTTGAATTATATAGGTTCTTGAATTTGTAATTAAGTTCTTGAATTAGATTAATAACTTGAATTTTGGAACTTTGAATTTGAAATAGGTTTTTGATTTAGTTTTGGGTTTATTTTAGAATCTTGAATTAGTTTTCAACTTTTCCTTCTTGAATTAGGTTCTTCAATCTTAGTTTTTTAAAGTTAAATTTATTTGTTTAGATTGTTAGTTTTGGGTTAAGAAATTTTGAACTTTAGGTTCTTTTTTGAACTTGAATTATATAGGTTCTTGAATTTGAAATTACATTCTTAAATTAGATTATTAACTTGAATTTGGTAACTTTGAATTTGAAATAGGTTCTTGAATTTGTTTTGTGTTTTGTTTTAGAATCTTAAATTAGTTTTCAACTTTAACCTTTTGAATTAGGTTCTTGAATCTTAGTTTTTTTAAGTTAAGTTTTTTTAAGTTAAATTTGTTAGTTTAAATTGTTAGTTTTGAGTTAATAAGTTTTCAACTTTTAGTTCTTTTTTGAACTTGAATTATATAGATTCTTGAATTCGAAATTAGGTTCTTGAATTAGATTACTAACTCTAATTTGGGAACTTTGAATTTGAAATAGATTTTTCAATTACTTTTTGTTTTGTTTTAGAATCTTGAATTAGTTTTCAACTTTAACTTCTTGAATTAGGGTTCTTGAATCTTAGTTTTTTTAAATTAAGCTTTTTTAAGCTAAGTTTCTTAGTTTAATTGTTACTTTTGAGTTAAGAAGTTTTCAACTTTAGGTTCTTTTTTTAACTTGAATTATATAGGTTCTTGAATTTGGAATTAGGTTCTTGAATTTGGAATAGTTTCTTAAATTAGTTTTGGGTTATAACCTTGAATTAGTTTTCAACTTTAACTTCTTGAATTAGCTTCTTGAATCTTAGTTTTTTTTAAGTTAAGCTTTTTAAAGTTAAGTTTGTTAGTTTAAATTGTTAGTTTTGAGTAAAAAATATTTCAAATTTAGGATCTTTTTTGAAGTTGAATTATATAGGTTCTTGAATTTGGAATTAGGTTCTTGAATTTGGAATTAGGTTCTTGAATTAGATTATTACATTGAATTTAGGAATTTTGAATTTGAAATAGTTTCTTGAATTAGTTTTGGATTTTGTTTTAGAATTTTGAATTAGTTTTCAACTTTATCTTCTTGAATTATGTTCTTGAATCGTAGTTTTTTTGAGAAAATTTTTTTAAAGATAAGTTTGTTAGTTTAAATTGTTAGTTTTGAGTTAAAAGTTTTTAACTTTGGATTTTTTTTGAACTTGAATTATATAGGTTCTTGAATTTGGAATTAGGATTCTTGAAGTAGATTATTAACTTGAATTTTGGAACTTTGAATTTGAAATAGGTTTTTGAATTAGGTTTGGGTTTCATTTTAGAATCTTGAATTAGTTTTCAACTTTACCTTCTTCAAATAGGTTCTTGAATCTTAGTTTTTTTAAATTAAGCTTTTTTAAGTTAAGTTTGTTAGTTTAATTTGTTAGCTTTGAGTTAAAAAGTTTTCAACTTTAGGTTCTTTTTTGAACTTGAATTACATAGGTTCTTGAATTTCGAATTAGGTTCTTGAATTAGATTATTAACTTGAACTTGAGAACTTTGAATTTGAAATAGGTTCTTGAATCAGTTTTGGGTTTTGTTTTAGAATCTAGAATTAGTTTTCAACTTTAACTTCTTGAATTAAATTCTTGAATCTTAGTTTTTTCAGTTAAATTTGTTAGTTTAAATTGTTAGTTTTGAGTTAAGAAGTTTTGAACTTTTAATTCTTTTTTGAACTCGAATTATATAGGTTCTCGAATTTGGAATTAGGTTCTTGAATTAGATTATTAACTTGTATTTGGAAAATTTTAATTAGAAATTGGTTTTTGAATTAGTTTTGGGTTTTGTTTTAGAATCTTGAATTAGCTTTCAACTTACCTTCTTGAATTAGGTTCTTGAATCTTAGTTTTTTTCAAGTTAAGTTTTTTTAAGTTAAGTTTGTTAATTTAAATTGTTAGTTTTGAGTTAAGAAATTTTCAACTTTTAGTTCTTTTTTGAACTTGAATTATATAGGTTCTTGAATTTGTAATTAGGTTCTTGAATTAGATTATTAACTTGAATTTTGGAACTTTGAATTTGAAATAGGTTTTTGAATTAGTTCTGGGTTTTGTTTTAGAATTTTGAATTAGTTTTCAACTTTACCTTCTTGAATTATGTTCTTCAATCTTAGTTTTTTTAAGTTAAATTTATTTGTTTAGATTGTTAGTTTTGAGTTAAAAAAATTTCAACTTTAGGTTCTTTTTTGAACTTGAATTATATAGGTTCTTGAATTTGAAGTTACAATCTTAAATTAGATTATTACCTTGAATTTGGTAACTTTGAATTTGAAATAGGTTCTTGAATTAGTTTTGTGTTTTGTTTTAGAATCTTGAATTAGTTTTCAACTTTAACTTCTTGAATTAGGTTCTTGAATCTTAGTTTTTTTAGATTAAGCTTTTTTAAGTTAAGTTTGTTAGTTTAAATTGTTAGCTTTGAGTTAAGAAGTTTTCAACTTTAGGTTCTTTTTTGAACTTGAATTAAATAGGTTCTTGAATTTGGAATTAGGTTCTTGAATTAGATTATTAACTTGAACTTGAGAACTTTGAATTTGAAATAGGTTCTTGAATCAGTTTTGGGGTTTGTTTTAGTATCTAGAATTAGTTTTCAATTTTAACTTCTTGAATTAGGTTCTTGAATCTTAGTTTTTTCCAGTTAAGATTGTTAGTTTTGAGTTAAGAAGTTTTCAACTTTTGGTTCTTTTTTGAACTTGAATTATATTTTGTTTTAGAATTTTGAATTAGTTTTCAACTTTACCTTCTTGAATTAGGTCCTTCAATCGTAGTTTTTTTAAGTTAAATTTATTTGTTTAGATTGTTAGTTTTGAGTTAAGAAATTTTCAACTTTAGGTTCTTTTTTGAACTTGAATTATATAGGTTCTTGAATTTGAAATTACATTCTTAAATTAGATTATTACCTTGAATTTGGTAACTTTGAATTTGAAATAGGTTCTTGAATTAGTTTTGTGTTTTGTTTTAGAATCTTGAATTAGTTTTCAACTTTAACTTCTTGAATTAGGTTCTTGAATCTTAGTTTTTTTAAGTTAAGTTTTTTTTAAGTTAAGTTTGTTAGTTTAAATTGTTAGTTTTGGGTTAAGAAGTTTTCAACTTTTAGTTCTATTTTGAACTTGAATTATATAGGTTCTTGAATTTGTAATTAGGTTCTTGAATTAGATTATTAACTTGAATTTTGGAACTTTGAAATAGGTTTTTGAATTAGTTTTGGGTTCTGTTTTAGAATCTTGAATTAGTTTTCAACTTTACCTTCTTGAATTAGGTTCTTCAATCTTAGTTTTTTTAAGTTAAGTTTTTTAAGTTAAGTTTTTTAAGTTAAGTTTGTTAGTTTAGATTGTTAGTTTTGAGTTAAGAAGTTTTCAACTTTAGGGTCTTTTCTGAACTTGAATTATATAGGTTCTTGAATTTAGAATTAGGTTCTTGAATCAGATTATTAACCTTAATTTGGTAACTTTGAATTTGAAATAGGTTCTTGAATTAGTTTTGTGTTTTGTTTTAGAATCTTGAATTGGTTTTCAACTTTAACTTCTTGAATTAGGTTCTTGAATCTTAGTTTTTTTCAGTTAAGCTTTTTTAAGTTAAGTTTGTTAGTTTAAATTGTTAGTGTTGAGTTAAGAAGTTTTCAACTTTAGGTTCTTTTTTGAACTTGAATTATATAGGTTCTGGAATTTGAATTAGGTTTTTGAATTAGATTATTAACTTGAATTTGAGATCTTTGAATTTGAAATAGGTTCTTGAATTAGTTTTGGGTTTCATTTTAGAATCTTGAATTAGTTTTCAACTTTACCTTCTTGAATTAGGTTCTTGAATCTTAGTTTTTTTTAAATTAAGCTTTTTTAAGTTAAGTTTGTTAGTTTAAATTGTTAGTTTTGAGTTAAGAAGTTTTCAACTTTAGGTTCTTTTTTGAACTTGAATTATATAGGTTCTTGAATTTTTAATTAGGTTCTTGAATTAGATTATAATCTTTAATTTAGGAACTTTGAATTTGAATAGGTTTTTGAATTAGTTTTGGATTTTGTTTTAGAATTTTGAATTAGTTTTCCACTTTAATTTCTTGAATTAGGTTCTTGAATCTTAGTTTTTTTAAGTTAAACTTTTTTAAGTTAAGTTTGTTAGTTTAAATTGTTAGTTTTGAATTAAGAACTTTTCAACTTTAGGTTCTCTTTTTATCTTGAATTATATAGGTTCTTGAATTTGGAGTTAGGTTCTTGAATTAAATTATTAACTTGAATTTGGGAACTTTGAATTTGAAATAGGTTTTTGAATTAGTTTTGGGTTTTGTTTTAGAATATTGAATTAGTTTTCAACTTTAACTTCTTGAATTAGGTTCTTGAATCTTAGTATTTTTAAGTTAAGTTTTTTTAAGTTAAGTTTGTTAATTTAAATTGTTAGTTTTGAGTTAAGAAGTTTTCAACTTTAGGGTCTTTTTTGAACTTGAATTATATAGGTTCTTGAATTTAGAATTAGGTTCTTGAATTAGATTATTAACTTGAATTTCGTAACTTTGAATTTGAAATAGGTTCTTGAATTAGTTTTTGTATTGACCCTTCCGGTCATTTACACATTTTCGCTTTCCTGTACCATTAGAGCTTACTTGTAGCGGTCCAAGTTATTTATGGCTTGTCGGGTGTCACGACCCAATTTCTCGGTCATGATGGCACCTACAACCCCCGGTAGGTGGACCAATCCCCGTAGCCCAGAACAGTTAGTAATGGGCTACTATCTAGCAGATAAGGGAACAAGACAAATAAAATAGATAACAGGGATATAAATATATACATATGCGGAAACTAAACCAAACCCCAAGACCTGGTATCATAGTACAGAGCCAAACTACATACATGGAGTACAAATAAACCAAAACTATATATACAGATGTCTCTGAATGGTAATAGAGTACATGAAGCAAAAGATAAACTAAAGCTAAGCTCCGATCGCCAAGAGCTCACCCTCAGCCTGAGGTAGTCCCCAGCAGATCTCCAAGCACGAATCACAACGATCTAACGGCGATGGCCCACGCTAGGATCTGCACCCAAAGATGCAGGGGGTAGGGGTGAGCACCAAATGCGAAGTATAAGGTACCCAGTAGGTATCATAGGCCGACTGGGCACATATAAGATAAAAGCGTAGTAATAGACAGAATAGAAGCAAGTAGTCACAGAAATCAACGAAAGGTACACAGGAACTAGCCCAGAGGGAAATCAACAGAACCACCTATGAGGCTAGTAAGCAGAATGTACACACCACAGGCACAGGTGAAAGTAAGAAATAACGCACCTGGGGTCCTTGCAACAACAGTGTATACAAAATAAGTTTACGAAATGGACGGTATATCGGTAACCTCAAGTGTAAGAAGAAGAGAGAAAGAGTAATGATAGACATGCTCAAAGACATGAACCAAGTCCAACTAATCATATCAATCTCACACCCAGCAACTAACAGTCTAGCAGTAACCAATTTCATAATTAACCGTAACAGGGAATAATTCTACAAGTAAATAGAAAGAGTCTACCTACAGTCCCTCGGCCGCCCATACAACCGAGGAACACAAACAGTTGAAAAACAAACCCTCCGGCAATCCACCCTCCCTCCGGAGCGTCCAATCAGCAAACAACAAACAAGGGTTTTGGAGCCTCAAACAATGAATGATATTGATGCAAATGAAGATCTCAAGTGCCATGGTAATCTCTGTTATGTACCTCCTCCGGCGCCTGATCCCGGCCCAGCAGGTAGGTTCCATGGAAGGACTCTGCCCCTATACCTTACTGTCCGGCGTATACCCCTCCTCCGGCACACGCAGCCCGTAGCCCCTGGCCGCGGATAGCAAGGTCCATGGAGGTCCCAAGACCCCATACTTAAAACTCAGTATCACAGAACATGTTATCAAGATAGAGACCCAGTCTCTAATATGCATGCCCAGACCCTGTCCAGGACTAAAGTAGTAGGAAAATATCTCAAAAAACCCTCCAAGGGTGCCCGGGCATAACCGGGTCTAAACAGTAGAAAGTCATCTCAGGTGCTCGGTCCGACCGAGGCTAAAAATCATCTCAAGTAGCAAGAAAACTCAACTAGCACCCCGGCCCTGCCGAGTCTAGCGTTAATCATAAAACTGGTGATTTAAATCATAATTTTACTTTCTTTTACCCAAAATATTCACAAGTTAAATCAAACCATTTCCAAATTATTTCCATAAAAAATGGGCCCCCGGGCCATGCAAGGTTTAGAAAATAGTGCCAGTAGGCCCGAAGCCAAAACCATAGTAAAACATGGATAAAACCTCTTTATATGCATGGAAATGGTATGATCACACACAATAGCTGCCCGCAGCTCACAATCAACCTATCGACCCTGCACAGGCCCACAGCTACTCAGCAAGCATAACCAGCCTAGAAGGATAATTCTATGCCCGGGACTCGCGGACATTCCCAAAATCCCACCTTCTATGTTCCAGAGTCAACAAGGCCTCATAGGACCACAAGGGTAAATAAAATATAACGACAATTACTACAAACAACGGAGGAACAAAAGTAGGCTGACATGAATAAAGCGGTCGAAGTCTGTGTTGCCAACCTAATAATCCAACCCAAGGATGCCCATTAATACAATTTTATTCTATATATGCGGAGTCTAGGGAAATTAAACCGTAACCTACCTGTCATCCGATGACAAGCTGCTAAGATGATGTCCAAGCTCGAACCACTCCGAGAAAATCCAAAACTAAATCCGAATCGGATTTGGGCTTGAATAACTTGACGTAGATAATTGATTTCTTGTGGTGCTTTAAAAAAAACACCAACCAATCATCATTTCCCCTCCTTAACACAGTATCTTAACACAATATATTTGGAAGAACAACTTTTTAACTAAGGGAGAAATTATTGTTGAATCCGTGTAAATTATAAGCACGTTAATTGCTGCCAAACAAATTCCTAAAGTTCTAGGCATTTGTTCATACATATGATACAATTTGTGGCCAAAAATAATAAACTGTGTTTCTACCTAACATCACCCTATATATATTACTTTCTTAGTCAATGCCACCACATGGTTGCTGCCCTACTTCACTTCCACGTGGAAGTGGAGGTGGCAACCAATCCATCCCGTTAAGTATATACTCGGGTATTGCATAAATTCGTGGTAAAATAAATATAGCTTTTTAAATATACCATAATTATTAGAAAATTATTTCGAATAAAACCTACTATATTATAATAATAAATTTCAACATAAATAAATTTACTAACTCTGGTAAAATATTACGGTGTATAAAAACCTTATAAAATAAATACATAAACAATTATAACGTTTCAAAAATATTTCCCATAAACCTTTAAAATATTTTGAAAAGGCAATACTAATATAATTTTTACCAAATTCAACTTTTAAATAAAATATTTTTAAATATACGCACGATGCTAATACAATTCTTAAGTTTAGGCTCGTAATTCGCCAACGCACGATTTTGATACTCAAGAATTCTCTCCGGATCCTCCCTTATGTTTTATCACTGTTCCAGAACTGAAATGGTGTTTTAAAACGTGAAGTCGAGGCTTAAATCGAGTTTAACCCGACCCGGTTCGCGACCCGGTTCGCAACCCGTTTTCTGCCAGATAGTCCGCGGTAAAACAGTCATAACTCTTTACTCCGAGATCAGTTGGACGTGAGGTTTTGTGCGTTGGAAACTAGACTCGTAGACCTTCGATTTGGTATTTCGGGGGACTTCTAACTCTTTATATATTGAGAGAAAAGCCCTGACACATTTGACCCAAAGTTCAGGAAATTTGTTAAAGGTCTTACGATATCTTTTGTCGATTTGCTTGACTTCAAAACTTAAACGTGGAAATGACCGGAAGGGTCATTACATCATCCACTACTAAAAAGGGCTTTCGTCCTCGAAAGTCAAGGTCAAGGAGGTACCTGAAGGCTAAAATAGCTGCGGATACTGATCCCGCATATCTCTCTCGGTCTCCCAGGTAGCCTCCTCGACTGGACGGTGCCTCCACTGAAACCTTAACAACCGGGATCTCTCGAGATCTCAATCTCCTGACATCTCTGGCCAAAATAGTTGCCGGCTCCTCAACAAGGCTAAACCCTCATCCAACTGAACTGAATCCCACTGCAACACATGAGACTCATCTGGGACATACCGACGCAACATCGAAACATGAAATACAGGATGTATAGCTGAAAACATCGGAGGTAAGGCTAACTGATAGGCAACGCTACCAACCTTCTGAAGAATCTCAAACGGCCCAATGTACCTGGGGCTAAGCTTGCCCCGCCTACCAAATCTCATTACGCCCTTCATGGGCGATACACGAAGAAACACCAAGTCACCGACACTAAAATCCAAGGCACGAAGCCTACGATCAGCATAACTCTTCTGCCTGCTCTGAGCTGCCCGAAGTCTGTACTGAATCACTTGAACTCGGTCTAAGGAATCTCGAAGCAAATCTGTGCTCTGTGGCCCAGCACTAAAACCATCAAACCAACCTACCGGTGACCTGCAACGCCTGCCATACAAAGCCTCAAAAGGTGCCATGCCGATACTCGAATGGAAGCTGTTATTATAAGCAAACTCTGTCAAGGGAACAAACTGATCCCATGAACCTCCAAAGTCAAGAATACAGGCCCGAAGCATGTCCTCCAAAATCTGAATGGTCCTCTCAGACTGGCCATCTGTCTGAGGGTGGAAAGCGGTACTAAGATGAACCTCTGTACCCAAATCTCGCTGAATAGCCCTCCAGAACTGAGATGTGAACTGAGTGCCGCGATCTGAAATGATAGAGGTTGGGACCCCGTGCAACCAAACAATCTCACAAAGGTAGATCTGAGCTAACCTCTCTGCACCATAAGAAGTCTGAACCGGCAAGAAATGTGCTGACTTGGTCAGCCTATCAACAATCACCCATATGGAATCAAACCCACGAGAAGTACGGGGCAAACCAACAACGAAGTCCATAGTAATTCCTTCCCACTTCCACTCAGGGATGGGAAGTCGCTGCATCAAACCACCAGGTCTCATGTGCTCAAACTTAACCTGCTGACAGTTCAAGCACCGAGATACAAACTCCGCTATATCCCGCTTCATACCACCCCACCAGTAAAGCTGCCTTAAGTCTCTATACATCTTCGCTGTGCCAGGGTGAATGAAGTATCTAGTACAATGTGCCTCACGAAGTATCAACTGAATCAAATCACTAAACCCTGACGAACACAAAGGCGGGACTATCATACCTGCAGAACCCCATCTGATTCTAGAGTGTTAGCCCGACCTGTCCACCTAAACAACCCTATCACAAAGGTCACACAACTGCTGATCCTCAAACTGACGGCTCTGAATCTGATCAACCAAAGTAGAACGAACCTCAATACTGGCAAGAACTCTGCTAGGATCCGACAAGTCAAGCCTAACCAAACGGTTAGCCAAGGACTGGATATCCAAGGCCAACGGCCGCTCTGAAACTGAAAGAGAAGCTAGGCTACCCATACTCACTGTCTTCTGACTCAAGGCATCCGCTACCACATTTGCCTTGCCCGGATCATACAGAATAGTAAAGTCATAGTCCTTCAGTAACTCGACCCATCTTCTCTGTCTCGAGTTCAACTCCCGCTGACTTGTGATATACTGAAGACTACGGTGATCGGTGAAGATATCACAGTGAACTCCATATAAGTAATGCCTCCAGATCTTTAGCGCGAAAACTACCGCCGCCAACTCTAAGTCATGAGTGGGGTAGTTGCGCTCGTGAACCTTCAGCTGCCTCGACGCATATGCTATTACTCGACCCTGCTGCATCAACACACAACAAGGACCAACCCCAGAAGCATCACAATACACGGAGAAGCTCTGACCCTCAACCGGCAAGGTCAAAACTGGAGCTGAATCAATAAGGCCTTAGCCTCTGGAAGCTGATCCTCACACTGATCCGAACCACTGAAATGGACATCCGCCCTTAGTCAGCATAGTCAAGGGTGCTGCTATGGAAGAAAATCCCTCAACGAACCGTCTGTAGTAACTCGCTAACCCAATAAAGCTGCGAACCTCAGTAACAGTAGTAGGTATAGGCCACTCACAAACCGCTGAAATCTTTCCCGGATCAACCCTAATCCCATCCTTAGACACCACGTTCCCTAGGAATGCAACTGACTCAAGCCAAAACTCACACTTTGAGAACTTGGCATAAAGACGATGGTCTCTCAAAGTCTGGAGTATAACCCTCAAGTGCTGTTCATGCTCATCTCTACTATGCGAGTATACCAAGATGTCGTCTATAAAAACTATCACAAATGAGTCCAAATACGGGCCAAGAACCATGTGCATCAAGTTCATAAAGGCTGCGGGGGCATTACTCAACCCAAAAGACATCACCAGGAACTCATAATGGCCATAACGTGTCCTGAATGCTGTCTTAGGGATGTCCTCCGCCCTAATCCTCAACTGGTGGTAGCCAGACCTCAGATCAATCTTCGAAAACACGACTGAACCCTGAAGCTGGTCGAACAAATCATCAATCCTTGGCAACGGATACCTATTCTTCACTGTCACCTTATTCAGCTGCCGATAATCAATACACATGCGCATCGACCCATCCTTCTTCTTCACGAAGAGAACAGGAGCACCCCAAGGTGACACACTATGTCTAATAAACCCCTTAGCTAACAGATCCTGGAGCTGCTCCTTAAGCTCCCTCAACTCAGCAGGAGCCATACGGTAAGGAGAAATAGAAATGGGCCTAGTGGCCGGCTCTAGCTCAATAGCAAAATCAATATCTCTCTCAGGTGGAAGGCCTGGCAGGTCGGTAGGAAACACATCGAGGAAGTCTCTAACCACAGGAACAGACTCAGGAGAAGTGGGGTCAGCACTAACATCTCGGACATATGCTAGATAAGCTAAACACCCATGGGAAATCAACTTCCTAGCTCGAAGACAAGAGATGATCCCAGATGGTGCATGGCTAACAGAACCCTGCCACACAACCGGGATACACCGGGCACAGCTATGGTAATGGTCTTGGCATAACAATCCAAAACCACACGGTGAGGGGATAACCAGTCCATGCCCAGTATCACATCAAAATCTAGCATATCAAGAATCATAAAATCACCCCAAGTCTCTGAATCACCAATAGATAACATACAGGATCTCACAATCCGATCCACTACTAAAGAATCTCCTACTGGGGTCGAAACAGAAACAGAAACAGATAATGGCTCACTAGCCAACCCCAAACAAGGCACAAAGTAGGCAGATACATATGAACAAGTGGATCCAGGATCAAATAAAGCCATAGCAGGCTGATGGCACACAGAAATCGTACCTGTAATCACAGCATCTGAGGCCTCTGCCTCTGGTATCCTAGGGACCGCGTAAAACTGACGACGACCTCCACCTGCCCGACCGCCATCCCTACCACCTGCTCTGCCACGTGGCGCACCACCTCTACTCTGACGACCACCCCCTCTAGCCGGGGGCTGAACTACCCGTAAAGGCTCGGCCAACTGAACTGTACCCTGCTGAGGGAAATCTCTAGCAAAGTGACCTATCGCACCACAAGTAAAACAAGCCCTTGACGGCCTACTCAGTCGAGATGAACCCGCAAATCCCGAATGACCACCACGACCTGATGCCCCAGAAACTGTACCCCTCAAAGACTGGTCGCTATAGCCCTGATGGCTGCCCTGACCCTGCTCGAACTGGGTACTACCGAAAGTCTGAAGGGAAGCCTGAACCGATCGGCTGGACTGACCCTGGTACTGCTGTGGCTGATAACTCCAGCTCCACTGGCCAGGACCTCTACCGCCGTATCTGGAACCACTATAGACACCCTGATATCGAGGCCTCTTATCTCTGGACCCCTGATCATGTCGCTGTAGGTCTTCCACAGTGCGGGCATAGTCTACAATAGCCTGGAATGACTGACCACTGGCAATCAATATCTCAGCTAGCTGCCTGATCTCTGGCCTCAAACCCCATACAAATCTGCGAATCCTATCAACCTCCGTAGGAATGATCATAGCTCTGAACGGTGCTAGCTGATGGAAGCGGGTCTCATACTCCGAGATAGTCATAGATCCCTGCACAAGGTGAGTGAACTGCTCCCTGTGACGCTCACGATCACTCTGTGGTAGGAACTTGGCCATAAAGGCCTCATAAAACTCAGACCAGGTCAAAGGAGGTGACGATGGTGGTCTACAAGCAACCTGGGCCCTCCACCATAACTTCGCTGGGCCCTCTACCTGATAGGTAGTATAACCAACCCCGTGAGTCTCCAACAAACCCAGATGATGCAACATCTCCTCACAGGTAGTAATAAAGTCATGTGGATCCTGTCCAGAAGTACCCGCAAACCTCGGAGGTGCTAACCTCAAAAACCTACCCAACGCCTTCTGCTCTGACTCTGTCATAGATGCACGAGGATCAAGAGGCTGTGCAACGGATGGAACCGGAATGACCTCCGCACGGGGAGCCATAGTAGCAGGCTGCGCTCCTGAGCTCTGTGCACCCAGGGCTGCCCCCTGAGCGGATGTCTGCGCTACCTCAGAAGGCCGCTCTCCAATCACACCCAAAAGTAATCCCCGAATATCTGGAGACGGAGCTGTGGCTGGAGCTGGCACAGAAGTGGGCACTGGAGCTGGTACCGGAGCTGGCGCTGGAGCTGGCACTGGAGCTGGTGGTACCTGGGCTGCCCCCTGAACCACATGCTGCTCGGGCTCTATCTCCACGCTAGCAGCTCTAGCAGGTGCTACTGATCGAGGGCGTCCTCGACCCCTAGCTGGAGTGGGAGGCTCATCTTCGCGTGCTGCCGATGATCTCGTACGAACCATCTGCGGAGAATGAAGTAGAACAAATGAGATCTCTAGAAACTTCAAGGGCTATACGCACGACACAGAGGCAATGAAAGAGTCAAATTTCCTAAAATGTCACTGTAGCCTCCCAAAGATTGAGTACGGACGTCTCCGCCCCGATCCGCAGGACTCTACTAGACATTGGCTCCTATACTGATGACACCGGTGAACCTAAAGCTCTGATACCAAGTTGTCACGACCCAATTTCTCGGTCATGATGGCACCTACAACCCCCGGTAGGTGAACCAATCCCTGTAGCCCAGAACAGTTAGTAATGGGCTACTATCTACCAAATAAGAGAGTAAAACGAATAAAATAGATAACAGGTATATAAATATATACATATGCGGAACTAAACCAAACCCCAAGACCTGGTATCATAGTACAGAGCCGAAACTACATATATGGAGTGCAAAATAAACCAAAACTATATATACAAATGTCTCTGAATGGTAATAGAGTACATGAAGCAAAAGATAAACTAAAGCTAAGCTCCGATCGCCAAGAGCTCACCCTCAGTCTGAAGTAGTCCCCAGCAGATCTCCAAGCACGAATCACAGCGATCTAACGGCGATGGCCCACGCTAGGATCTGCACCCAAAGATGCAGGGGGTAGGGTGAGCACCAAATGCGAAGCATAAGGTACCCAGTAGGTATCATAGGCCGACTGGGCACATATAAGATAAAAGCGTAGTAATAGACAGAATAGAAGCAAGTAGTCACAGAAATCAACGAAAGGTACACAGGAACTAGCCCAGAGGGAAATCAACAGAACTACATATGAGGCTAGTAAGCAGAATGTACACACCACAGGCACAGGTGAAAGTAAGAAATAACGCACCTGGGGTCCTTGCAACAACAGTGTATCTAAAATAAGTTTACAAAATGGACGGTATACCGGTAACCTCAAGTGTAAGAAGAAGAGAGAAAGAGTAATGATAGACATGCTCAAAGACATGAACCAAGTCCAACTAATCATATCAATCTCACACCCTACAACTAACAGTCTAGCAGTAACCAATTTCATAATTAACCGTAACAGGGAATAATTCTACAAGTAAATAGAAAGAGTCTACCTACAGTCCCTCGGCCGCCCATACAACCGAGGAACACAAACAAGTGAAAACAAACCCTCCGGCATCCCATACTACCGGAGCGTACAATCAGCAAACAACAAACAAGGGTGGAACCTCGAACCATGAATGATATGATGCATGAAGATCTCAAGTGCCATGGTATCTCTGTATGTACCTCCTCCGGCGCCGATCCGTCCCAGCAGGTAGGTTCCATGGAAGGACACTGCCCGTATACCTCTGCTCCACCATATACCGCTTCCTCCGGCACACGCAACCCGTAGCCCCTGGCCCGGATGGCAAGGTCCATGGAGGTCCCATACCCCATACTAAAACTCAGTATCAGAACATGTCGTCCGAAAGCAAGTCCGGTATGAAAATAGAGACCCAGTCTCGAATATGCAATGCCCAGACCCTGTCCAGGACTAAAGTAGTAGGAAAATGTCTCAAAAACCCCTCCAAGGGTGCCCGGGAATAATCGGGTCTAAACAGTAAAAAGTCATCTCAGGTGCTCGGTCCGACCGAGGCTAAAAATCATCTCAAGTAGCAAGAAAACTCAACTAGCACTCTGGCCCTGCCGAGTCTAGCGTTAATCGTAAAACTGGTGATTTAAATCATAATTTTACTTTCTTTTACCCAAGAATATTCACAAGTTTAAATCAAACCATTTCCAAATTATTTCCATCAAAACGGGCCCCCCGGGCCATGCAAGGTTTAGAAAATAGTGCCAGTAGGCCCGAAGCCAAACCATAGTAAAACATGGATAAAACCTCTTTATATGCATGGAAATGGTATGATCACACACAATAGCTGCCCAGCAGCTCACAATCAACCTATCGACCTGCACAGGCCCACAGCTACTCAGCAAGCATAACCAGCCTAGAAGGATAATTCTATGCCCGGGACTCGCGGACATTCCCAAAATTCCACCTTCTATGTTCCAGAGTCAACAAGGCCTCACAGGACCACAAGGGTAAATAAAATATATCGGCAAATACTACAAGCAATGGAGAAACAAAAGAAGGCGGACATGAATAAAGCGGTCGAGGTCTGTGGTACCAACCTAATAAACCAACCCAAGGATGCCCATTAATACAATTTTATTCTATATATGCGGAGTCTAGGGGAAAATAAACCGTAACCTACCTGTCGTCCGATGACAAGCTTGAACCTCTCCGAAAAGCTCACTTCTTTATTGCGTATGTACGAGCTCAAAAGTTCAATGAAAAATCTCAACTTTCAGATGTCGTGTCCCATAATTTCCGTTCCAACATCATAGTTGTGGATCTTTCTCTGCTTCCACTTTAGGCATAACTTAACTTATACTATTTTTATGCTAAGAAGGAATTAGAGTTCAATAAGAACTTATGTTGGCAACTTAGTGGAACTGTAGGACTTTTTCCAATGCTATATGCATATGGATAATATGCTGAGCAATATATTCTAGTACTATTGGACACCACTACTAATTGTTGTCCCTCCCCTTTTACTTACACGTATAAGGGGAGGTGGAAATATAGAAAGAATCTTTTACCCTGTTATATATATTCGGGTATTGCATAAATTCGTGGTAAAATAAATATAATATTTTAAATATACCATAATTCATAGAAAATTATTTTGAATAAAACCTACTTTATTATAATAATAAATTTCAACATAACTAAATTTACTATCTCCGTTAAAATATTACAATGTATAAAAATCTTATAAAATAAATACATATACAATTATATCGTATCAAAATATTTTCCATAAACCTTTAAAATATTTTGAAAAGGCAATAATAATATAATTTTTACCAAATTCTACTTTTAAATAAAATATTTTCAAATACACGCGCGATGCTAATAAAATTCTTAAGCCTAGGCTCGTAATTCACCAACGCACGATTTTGATACTCAAGAATTCTCTCGGGATCCTCCCTTATGTTTTATCACTGTTTCAGAACTGAAATGGCGTTTTAAAACGTGAAGTTGAGGCTTAAATCGAGCTTAACCCGACCCGGTTCGCGACCCGGTTCGCAACCCGTTTTCTGCCAGACAGTCCGCGGTAAAACAGTCATAACATTTTACTCCGAGATCAGTTGGACGTGAGGTTTTGTGCGTTGGAAACTAGACTCGTAGACCTTCGATTTGATATTTTGGGGGACTTCTAACTCTTTATATATTGAGAGAAAAGTCCTGAGACATTTGACCCAAAGTTCAGAAAATTAATTAAAGAACTTACGATAACCTTTGTCGATTTGCTTGACTTCAAAACTTATAATGCGACCACACAAATGGGCCCGACACCAAAATACCGGTCCTGACGAGCCTTAGGTGGCTTGGGTCCGCTACAAACACGCTCTAACGGCACAAGGAAAACGTATTCGTGGAAATAACCGGAAGGGTCATTACATTAGAAACCATGCCTATAGGATTTAAAGTAGTTCCATTAAAATTAGAAATCACGCCTATGAGTTAGAACAGTTTCAGCATGTTAGTTTCAGTTTTCAGCATGTTTAAATCTGTCCAAATTTAATTCAGCATATTAAAATCAGTCTCAGCATGATTAAATTAGTTATTTTGCAAGTCAAAAATAGAGATTATGCCTATAGGACTAAACAAAATTTCAGTATGTTAAATTGTCAATTACCTTGTTTGAGAGATTAAATGTGTTCTCAGCATATCAAATAATCAGAAACTTTGCCCATGGATTTTTAATTGATGAGTTTTGCATGTCAAATCATTATAAATTGTGGCTATAGGTGCAATTAAATAAGGATGTTAATTATGTGAGATGTGTTAATCCTTTAATTAATTAAGAGGCTTATTTGAGATAATTACGTGCTACTTGCAGTAAAGCCCTCCTTGTGTTGTTTGACGCTTTCCGTGTTTAATTAGGAAACCTAAGACTTTATTTGTCTAGACCCACACCCAAATAGTAAGTCCAAATGCCTCTTGGACATTAAGTTGGGACGGGTAAGCATCTTAAGACGCGTTAGTATTTTTTTTCATTTGTTTAGTGCGCTCTCAGGATAATAATCTTAATAACCAACTTAGGCGGGTATATAGACGGATATGATGGAAATCGACCCGAGCAGAATACGACAATGTCTTTGGAATTGTCTCCGATAATAAGCCGGGCGCTGATCCGAATAGGTTAAAATTAACCTAGGTTTGTTTCTTTCTATTTGTTTGGGGTAGTTAACTAAGTCACTTAGTAATTAGGTCTCTTTTCCTATATCATTGTGTCACTTCTGACTTCTCGCTTATCTGATCTTTTTCGTTTATTTATTTATTTGCGTTAATTCATGCATGATTTTCTCACTTAGATTTTAGTAATTAAATTGGCTTAAATACTTGTTTTAAAAATAAAGTTTTACTTGTTTAATTACATAGTCTTTAGTTTAATTAATCGACCTATTATTTATCACCTATTCCCACATAAATAACGAATCCGGCAGGGACCCACATTTGTGGACCTCGAAAGGTGCTTAACACCTTCCTTTCGAGGTAACTTGAACCCTTACCCGATTCTCTGGTTGCGTAGACTTAAAAATCTAATTTAGTTGTAGTTAGTTAGAACGGCGCCCTAACGCGCCTTAAATTCGTTAGGTGGCGACTCTTCACCCTCTCTTCCTAAAAGAGAGTTGTCACGTCGAAACCCGCTTTTCCGCGAGAAAAATGGGGCGCGACAGAATGGCGACTCTGCTGGGAATTTTTAGATTCTAACCATTACGGGTTTGTATTTTATGTGGGATTTCGTGTTTTATTTATCTTTGTTTTTGTAGGATTGAATTTGTTTTTATTTATTTTTTTCCGTCAAAAGGAAAATTTATGATTAGTCCCTTTTCCTTGCTCCCTTATTTGTTTCCTTAAATAATCGAGTTTGTTTCATGATTAATATCTTTTCTTATTCTCCTTACGTGTTTTCTTACTAGTATTTCATGATTAGTTTATTATTTATTTTGTCTAGTTATTCAGTATATCTCATGATGCATTTATTCCTTTCCCTTTATTTATTTACTTTTATTTCTTGATCTTGCTTTATTTATGTTGTTATTGTTTCGTTAAACTGTTCATGTGTTACTGTTTTTCACTATATGCTACATGTTAATGCTTTTCATAACTGTCATTCCGCTCATATCTCTCCCACTTGGGAACTTCACACTTTCACACACTATACACGTGAGTTGTGCCTTTGCACTTCTCCAAAATTCTTTCAAATACCCATTTTAGAGAGTTGGCATAAACGTGGGGTGAGCGGATAGTTTTGCTACCGTGTGCCCACGTGCCTCCTCGCATAGAAAACCTTGAGTCCGTGTCTATCCAAATCTCAGAAACTTAGGATAGTGTTGTATCTACCCCTTTATATAAGTCATGCATGCATCAGCCATAGGTGGTTTGGCCCTAGGAGCCAACCCGCGAAATTAGCAGCCTCCTTATTGTCAAAGGGTTCCCATCAATCCAAAGACAAATAATCATATTATGTGCTAAGTGATCATGACAAATTTTCCAAGCCAGTTTAATATGAAAGAAGTTTAGAAAAGTTTGTTTTGTTTCTCTTTCAGGCTGTAGAACGGAAGGCACACCGGCATTTCCCAACACTAGGATGGTTGTGGGTGTTCCCCACAAATTAAGGAGATGGTGGGAAGATATGAAGAAAGAACATGGTAAAGAGATTCGTCGGTCCTTGGGTTTCCTGACCTCTTTGATTTATGTAGCTCCAGATCGGTATTTGATCAAGGCTTTGTTGCAATTCTGGGACCTTGAAAGGGTCGTTTTCAAGTTTAGCGATTTTGAGTTAGCGCCGACCGTGGAAGAGATTGGAGGGTTCACTGAGTTGCGGTACCAAAATAGATATTTGAAGATATAAAAGAGACCACCTGGGCACGGAAGCTGTTGAATCGTCATCACTCCTGCAATGTGGGCACAATTTGATCCAAGGTCTCTGAACCAGTACAATGGAGGCTTCTGAATTTAGGATTTTCCCTTGTCATCCCGCTTTCCCCTAGCTTTACTTTCTTGTTTTTTCATTTCCGCAAAGAATTATAGTAGATCAAAATTTGATTTAATAAATGGTTTACTTCGTTTATTATCTGACTCTAATCTCCGACTAATATTTGAAGCTTGGCTTGGATTAAAATGTTCTGAATCATATATGTGTCGTTTAGGCCTACCTCTGGCTCAACGAGGCCCCTTGCATTTAGGACGTTTATTTTTTTCGCAACCAATGTGTTTATCTTTAGAATAAATATCTTAATACTAACTTGGTTTCTGTCTTACTCTTACTCCCTTCCCAAAGGTTGATTTATGCATGCTGGGATATCATACTAGATCGAAAGGGACTCCTCCTCCTCCTCCGAGTCCAAATCGTGAAAGAAAAGATAAAATGGGTGACAATAGTGCTAGTAAGAGTAAGGAAGTCTCGGAAAGTGTTGGTGGAGACCGTGATGAGCTGATCTTACGAATGGAGCAAAGAATCCTTGACTTACAGGATGAACTGGCGCAAGTTCGTAATTTGGCCAAGTTGTCCTTCACTTTGAACAGTCCTCGTGACCTGACGGTCGAGGATGATACCGCCACAAAATTCCAAACCATACCCAATATATCGCAACCACAAAATGACTTGCAGCATACTTACATTCTTCCAAGGACTAGCCAATGTCCTCCACCACAATATCCTACCCTCTCAGCTCCACAAAACTCCCAAACACTCCAAATATAGCCCCTACCCACGGTCCAGGAAATTATAACTTGAACCCCATATACGTGAAAACTTCTCCTTTTGTTCAGTACCAACTTGAGCCAGAACCTTCAGAAAAAGACCGGTTAATACAGAACATGGTCGAAAAGTTGGAGCAGGTCACCAACAGACTACAACATATAGAGGGCGTTAGGGGGGTGAAGGGTCTGAATTATGAAGACCTATGTATGCACCCAAATGTTGAATTACCGGAGGGGTACAAACCTCCCAAATTTGAGTTATTCAATGGGGTCGGGGATCCCAAAGCACACTTGAGAATGTACTGTGATAAGCTGGTGGGAGTAGGAAGAGATGAGAAAATACGGATGAAGCTGTTCATGAGAAGCCTTACCGGGGAGGCCTTAACCTGGTACATTGAGCAGGATACCAGAAAGTGGTCCAGATGGATAGACATGGCCTCCGATTTTGTAGAAAGATTTGGATTCAACATGGATAACGCCCCAAATTGGTTTCACATTCAAAACCTGAAGAAGAAACCTAATGAATTGTTTCGGGAATATGCCTTGAGATGGAGAGCTGAAGCGGCCAGAGCCCGACCTCCAATGGACGAGGCTCAAATGAAAGACTATTTTATTCGGGCCCAGGAACCACAGTACTATGAGAAGATGATGCTCATCACGGAAAAGAGTTTCGCCGAGATCATCCAGGTCGGGGAAAGACTAGAGGAAGGCATCAAAAGTGGTAGCATTATCAATTTGGAGGCTCTACAGGCTACCAGTAAGTCCCTACAATCTGGCGGAATTTCTGAAAACCGAAAGAAAAAAGAAGTGGAGACTGTGATGATGGCACAAGATTTCAAAACACCACTCATTTCCCAAACGCCTACAACCCACCCTCCACTATACCAACAATCTCCATACCCCATCCTTCTTTATCAAATGCCTACATACTCATACCAAATTCCCTCTCACCCCGTTTATAATGCCCAGCCTTCTCAAGTCCAATCTCCCCTACCTAATCCAAACTACAGACCCCGAGCCAATTTCGAGAAAAGGCCGGTCAAGCAGTATACTCCTTTGGCTGAACCAATTGCCCAGTTGTATGAAAGGTTGAGGGTAGCTGGCCTCATCACTCCCGTTCTCGCTTTACCTGTAGACACTCAGGCCAAATGGTATGACCCTAACAAAGTCTGTGCATACCATTCAGGGATGAAAGGTTCACATACTACTGAAGTATGCCGCTCATTGAAGGATCGAATTCAGAGGTTAATTGATACAAATGTTATTCAGTTGAAAGACCCAGCTCCGAATGTCACCAACAATCCGCTCCCAAATCATCAGGTCAACATGTTGGAAGTTGGAGAGGCAGTGGATCTAGAAGGCTCTATTTGGGTTATCAAGAAAGAAAGGGATGTTGCTCAGATGGTAGAGCACTCGTACTAGAAGAAATGGACGGTGAAGTGTGGCCCAAGCCTATCAATTCCGACGCCGTCAAAAGATACTGCATCTGAGAAGTTAAGAGAAGGTTATTTCTGTTGTGCTTCCTTACCTTGTAAGTGGAACTACGTTCGACCTGATTCCCGTTTAAGAGGGATACGTAGGCGCTCCTATGGAGTTCGGTCTTATCATAATAAAACCTCTCATTTCCCTTTGTCAAGCATTATAACTGGGGCAGAATTTTTGAGAGTATCTCAAAAATTCCATCTGAAAAGCGTTACCATGAATCGTAAGACTGGGGGAGATTTTTGAGGGAACCTCAAAATTCACAACAAGCGACCGCTCATTCTACAAAATTTCCTAGCCGAAAGACAAGTTTTACACTGGGGCAGAAATTTTGGAGGGCCCTCAAAAATTTCATCGGAGCTGCACTCCAAATGAAAAATACGATTTATTTATTTGCTCGAGCGAGTGCCCAAGGAGAGTGCGACAGCCCGCAGACACATAACAAGGAGGACAGATGCACCCAAGAGCATATGCACAAATCAACCTCCCCTTTTTACAAATTAACAATTTTTCTTTGAACGCAGAACTAGCAGGTACAAATTCGAGAATTGTCTCAGCAGCATCAAGGCAAACACCGTCATCAAAATATGGCAAGAAAGCTAAGCTACTCTATTTCCTCAAAGAAGAATTGCATTTGGCCCGAGATTGCATTTGGCCCAAGATTGCATTAAGCCCGAGAATTACATTTGGCTCTAGAATTATATTTGGCCCGAGAATTGTATTTGGCCCGAGAATTATATTTGGACCGAGAATTACATTTTTTGATCCGAGATTGCATTTGGCCCGAGATTGCATTGTGCCCGAGATTGCATTTTGGCCCGAGATTGCATTTGGCCCGAGATTGCATTTGGCCCGAGACTGCATTTCGCCTGAGAATTATATTTGGCCCGAGAATTACATTTTTTGGCCCGAGATTGCATTTGGCCCGAGATTGCATTTTGGCCCGAGAATCGCACTACGCCCGAGAATTTTGATTGAGCCCAAGATTGCATTTGGCTCGAGAATTGCATTGTGCCCGAGATTGCATTTTGGCCCGAGAATCGCACTACGCCTGAGAATTTTGATGGAGCCCAAGGTTGCATTTGGCTCGAGAATTGCATTGTGCCCGAGATTGCATTTTTGAGCCCGAGAATTGCATTGGGCCCGAGAAATACATTTGGCCCAAGAATTGCATTGTACCCAAGATTGCATTGAGCCCGAGATCGCATCGAATCATAACAAGCTACCATGGAACAAATCATTCAGAAGCTACCAAAACGTCATGCTATGCCACTCAAAACAGATACGCTTTCTTTAGTTCTGCATATCATGCTCCGAAGGCGTCATAGTCTAAAGGCATCATTTTCATGGCCTGCAGACATCATTTCATGGCCTAAGGATTTACTTTCTGCATATCATGCTCCGAAGGCGTCATAGTCTAAAGGCATCATTTTCATGGCCTGCAGACATCATTTCATGGCCTAAGGATTTACTTTCTGCTTATCATGCTCCAAAGGCGTCATCATCTAAAGGCATCATTTTCATGGCCTGCGGACATCATTTCATGGCCTGAGGATTAATTCTGCTTATCATGGCCCTAAGATATCATCGCTTAAGACATCATTTATACCGTCTTAAGCAACCTTCCATAGTCTTAAAGGGAACCTGCATCATGTTTTAATTTAAATGATAATCCTTTATCTAGTTATAATAGAAATTGCATGCACCGAAAGCTGAACAAGCCATGAAACGAGATTAACCATCGTATTCGCTTCCAAAACACAACCTTTCTTATCCTTATATCACCAACACGGGACCGTTTCTCGCGTGCTATTCCCAGCTAATTGCTCAAATCTCATCAACTCGTGCCAACTACGTCTTCGTCCAGAAGTTTGGTTGTATACCTTCTCTAGAAGCCTCGTTCGTTTCTAAATATAGAACTACACATGGCCTGATTTTCGTAAAAAAAGGGATATGTAGGCGACTTGGAAGCCGAAGACTCGGCTGCAGCTCTTTTATAATTCCCCCTTGTTTCTCCGATTTCGAAGAACTACGCCTCCGATCAGACAAAATTGGCTACTAAGTCAACGTTCCTTGCCCGATAATTCATCCTTCATTGCCGAGCAAGGAAGGGGCAGCTGTTGACACCCAATTTTGACCTCCCTAAAACCTCTCTCGGGCTGTTATTATACTAATTATTGTTATTTTTTAAGCTTAATTTTCCTCGCGTATTGCTTTTATTTACTAAGTAAATCACGTTTTTTATCGTCATCATGATACTTTTAAATTCGTATACAATTTTTAAATATATGATTTATTTCATATTATTACTATTCTTTTTCATAAATTTCATATGATATTACATGTCATTTATTTTACGTACAATATATATACGTAATTTATTCTTTTTTTAAAAAAAAATAATTTATCTTTTGATAATTATCATTAACTATTATTTTATCTACTAAATTTTATATACGTAGTAGTTTGTTTATTAAATAGCCGTCCGAATTCAATTTCTAATCTCAAATTATTTAAATTCTAGCCCCCTTTCTACCCAATTTATTTCAATTTTAGCCTAAATTAGGCTAAATTGGCCCAATTTTAAATCCCAAGTCTGATTCAATCTTAGCCGTTGATCTAATACGATCAACGGCCGAGATCAAACCCCTTTTCTCTTTCCTTTTAAACAACCCCCAACCCTAACCCCATTTTCTCTTCACACCCTCAGCCGCCTCAACACCCCCTATTCTCTCTTCTCTCAACTCCTTCCATTACCACCTCATCGCCGCTGACTGCCACCATCTTCTTCGACCAACTTGGCACCGAGACCCCACTTCTCCGGCGCCCAACCAACCACCAGCCACCCTCAACTCTCTCCCTCCTCATCTCCTTCAACCCTCACCCCAAATCTCCTTTCTTCTTCCATCGATGAGCGGTGGCCCACTATCGCCGCCTCGTCTCTCCAATGAAACCCCACCAAACATCCACCCTTACCCCTGTCTAAAACCCACTCCATCCCCAGCGAAAACCGGTTTCACTACCAAACAGACCCTATTTGTTCTTTCCATCTCCTCGTTAAAACCCCGAAGGTCATGTTTTCTCTGGTGAATATTAGACAAGATCGATGAAAGAAGTACCATGCATGGCTCGACATTGACTCCCACGGTCAGGTTCCCATCAACCAAAATGGATTTTCGAAATCCTTGTTCACTGTGGGTTTTTGTCAATAAAGGGGATGACAATGGATTATCACAAACTAGTTCTGGTTTGGTCTCATTCATGATTCAATTTCATCCTCTTCTCTTGCTATTATTTGATTTTTAGATGTAGAATTATTAGAGTTGGCTGCAAATTTGTGTTTTGGAATTCTGTGATTTTTGTGTTAGTTGCCACACGTGGACTGTCGTATATGAAAACCTCAATTTCTACAAACTTTACTCTTAGTTTAATTCTGAAAATTCGAATACATGTTCTGTTGTTGAAACTGATTTCTAAGCATGCTGTTGTTTATTGCTCTTATACTTTAAGTCAAACCTTGGGGTCAATCTGCTTAGTTTGCTACTTCTGCATTGCCATTATGTGTTCTTCATGTGAGCCACATCTTGTATAGCTAGTCTGATAAGTTTTGATCTGTTTTGCCCTCTTTCTTTAAGTTTCATTTGATAACCTTGTAATTCTTATTGACTAATTTCAGCATGTCCCCATTCCCTCAGCCTGTATTATTCTTTATTTGAATTGGGATAATCTTGGTATTTGCTTGATTATGGTAAACTTAGATCTGCTTTACATTCATTTGATCAAATTGATTGGTTTTTGATAGTATTATAGTGAATTGACTTAAGGTACTCTGATTTCTAAATCATGTGACAGCTCTGAAATCCGATTGTTTGGCAAGATTGACTGATTTTGTGCCTATGGTACTAGTCTATTTTGGTAGAGCTTCATAGCTTTGGTACTTGTTAATTTTTTGGTAACTCTTGATTGATATATTCTCTAAAATTCACTTTTCCTCTCCTTAATTGATCTGGGACAGCCTTAGTACTTGCTAATTGATTCATTTTCCCTTAATTCTGTTTATTCTAGTCACTAATTTTATTGCCTTTACTTAATTCGGATTGATTCTGCTTGTGTAATTATGGTAATGTTGGCATGATTCCCTTCACTTAATTGGTTCAGCCCATCTATTTTAAGGAAACAATCTCCCATGATTGGTGGTCATTGCTCTTTTCTTAATTTTAACAACTTGCTTATTCTCTTCTTATGGGAAATTTGTGATGAATTGATTTGGCTATTGTAATTAAGGTAAAGATTTTCCTTGATTCACTATTTGAATTATTCCCTTCCTTTAACTGAGTCCCCTACTTTCACTATATAAACAGACCCATCTTTTCATTAAGACACCCAGACTTTACACACACTGCTACTCTCATACTTCTTTTAGAACTTCTCTTTTTTTGGTTGAGAATTATTGATTGCTAAGGGTCGGAGCTTATTTATTTTCTTGTGTTTACGGCTAACTGGTTAGTTCTTATCAAAGTATTTTTAATTCAAATGTATGATTCCTTGTAGTTTAAGATATGCTCTCTAGTCCATCTATATTTATCCATGGAAACTCCTGATATATGTGTATTGAATCGGTAGACAGCATGCCTATAGAATTTATGCCTTGTTGTTTGCTTGATCATTTCTTTTCTTTCTATTATTTATATGCCTTAGTTATGAATCAATGTTACTTGTAAAAAAAGGGCCATATTTCTTTATAGTATTGCTGGCTGTTGGTATGATTATATTTGGGTTAATCTTGGCTTGGCTTCATGGCATTTGGTGGAGAATGGAGGTTTTAACGCACCCCTATTCCCTGACATAAGCACTGCCTAGGATCCTTGAGATCCTCAGGAACTCTGACATGTCAGGGGCGGTCTTATGGGGGTGTAATTGGGTCCTCCGAACCTTGTGTTTACATGTTTGACAGGTTGTTAGAAGATGGTACAGTGAAGAGTTGCCCGAGACTAGGAGATTTCTATAGACCTTAGATTTTATTAATTTTGTTACTCTTTGTATATTCATTCATTTGGGTCTGTAATATTTTGTATAAACTTCAGCGACAAATAAGATACTTTAGGGGACTGCTATGGGGGAGGGGCAAACTACGTGCTACTTGCTTAATTACAGAAATCACGCCTATAGGATCTCTATTAATCTCATTCGTTAAATTATGCCTATAGTTTCGTCTTAACGTGTCTTCAGTGATTAGAATCATGCTCGTAAGGCTCGTTAATTTTCAGCATGTTTAATATGACAACTCAATCAGAAATCGTGAAGTTCAGCATGTTTAATAAAATTAAAAAAAAGGGAAAGGAATCTGATTAGAAATTTGGTTTTATTATTGTCCTGCTTATATGATTCGAGTTTGCTTCATTATTTTAGATTAAAAATCATATCCGTGGGTAAATCAGTTTCATTTAAATAATTAGAAACCATGCCTATAGGATTTAAAGTAGTTCCATTAAAATTAGAAATCATGCCTATGAGTTAGAACAGTTTCAGCATGTTAGTTTCAGTTTTTAGCATGTTTAAATCTGTCCAAATTTAATTCAACATATTAAAATCAGTCTCAGCATGATTAAATTAGTTATTTTGCAAGTCAAAAATAGAGATTATGCCTATAGGACTAAACAAAATTTCAGCATGTTAAATTGTCAATTACCTTGTTTGAGAGATTAAATGTGTTCTCAGCATATCAAGTAATCAGAAACTTTGCCCATGGATTTTTAATTGATGAGTTTTGCATGTCAAATCATTATAAATTGTGGCTATAGGTGCAATTAAATAAGGATGTTAATTGTGTGAGATGTGTTAATCCTTTAATTAATTAAGAGGCTTATTTGAGATAATTACGTGCTACTTGCAGTAAAGCCCTCCTTGTGTTGTTTGACGCTTTCCGTGTTTAATTAGGAAACCTAAGACTTTATTTGTCTAGACCCACACCCAAATAGTAAGTCCAAATGCCTCTTGGACATTAAGTTGGGACGGGTAAGCATCTTAAGACGCGTTAGTATTTTTTTTCATTTGTTTAGTGCGCTCTCAGGATAATAATCTTAATAACCAACTTATGCGGGTATATAGACGGATATGATGGAAATCGACCCGAGCAGAATACGACAATGTCTTTGGAATTGTCTCCGATAATAAGCCGGGCGCTGATCCGAATAGGTTAAAATTAACCTAGGTTTGTTTCTTTCTATTTGTTTGGGGTAGTTAACTAAGTCACTTAGTAATTAGGTCTCTTTTCCTATATCATTGTGTCACTTCTGACTTCTCGCTTATCTGATCTTTTTCGTTTATTTATTTATTTGCGTTAATTCATGCATGATTTTCTCACTTAGATTTTAGTAATTAAATTGGCTTAAATACTTGTTTTAAAATAAAGTTTTACTTGTTTAATTACATAGTCTTTAGTTTAATTAATCGACCTATTATTTATCACCTATTCCCACATAAATAACGAATCCGGCAGGGACCCACATTTGTGGACCTCGAAAGGTGCTTAACACCTTCCTTTCGAGGTAACTTGAACCCTTACCCGATTCTCTGGTTGCGTAGACTTAAAATCTAATTTAGTTGTAGTTAGTTAGAACGGCGCCCTAACGCGCCTTAAATTCGTTAGGTGGCGACTCTTCACCCTTTCTTCCTAAAAGAGAGTTGTCACGTCGAAACCCGCTTTTCCGCGAAAAAAATGGGGCGCGACAGAATGGCGACTCTGCTGGGGATTTTTAGATTCTAACCATTACGGGTTTGTATTTTATGTGGGAT
This sequence comes from Jaltomata sinuosa, assembly GCA_003996215.1. NCBI lineage: Eukaryota > Viridiplantae > Streptophyta > Magnoliopsida > Solanales > Solanaceae > Jaltomata > Jaltomata sinuosa. The sequence continues at coordinate 8,089 of QJPP01005903.1, read as the reverse complement.
TTCGTGTTTTATTTATCTTTGTTTTTGTAGGATTGAATTTGTTTTTATTTATTTTTTTTCGTCAAAAGGAAAATTTATGATTAGTCCCTTTTCCTTGCTCCCTTATTTGTTTCCTTAAATAATCGAGTTTGTTTCATGATTAATATCTTTTCTTATTCTCCTTACGTGTTTTCTTACTAGTATTTCATGATTAGTTTATTATTTATTTTGTCTAGTTATTCAGTATATCTCATGATGCATTTATTCCTTTCCCTTTATTTATTTACTTTTATTTCTTGATCTTGCTTTATTTATGTTGTTATTGTTTCGTTAAACTGTTCATGTGTTACTGTTTTTCACTATATGCTACATGTTAATGCTTTTCATAACTGTCATTCCGCTCATATCTCTCCCACTTGGGAACTTCACACTTTCACACACTATACACGTGAGTTGTGCCTTTGCACTTCTCCAAAATTCTTTCAAATACCCATTTTAGAGAGTTGGCATAAACGTGGGGTGAGCGGATAGTTTTGCTACCGTGTGACCACGTGCCTCCTCGCATAGAAAACCTTGAGTCCGTGTCTATCCAAATCTCAGAAACTTAGGATAGTGTTGTATCTACCCCTTTATATAAGTCATGCATGCATCAGCCATAGGTGGTTTGGCCCTAGGAGCCAACCCGCGAAATTAGCAGCCTCCTTATTGTCAAAGGGTTCCCATCAATCCAAAGACAAATAATCATATTATGTGCTAAGTGATCATGACAAATTAATCCAAGCCAGTTTAATATGAAAGAAGTTTAGAAAAGTTTGTTTTGTTTCTCTTTCAGGCTGTAGAATGGAAGGCACACCGGCATTTCCCAACACTAGGATGGTTGTGGGTGTTCCCCACAAATTAAGGAGATGGTGGGAAGATATGAAGAAAGAACATGGTAAAGAGATTCGTCGGTCCTTGGGTTTCCAGACCTCTTTGATTTATGTAGCTCCAGATCGGTATTTGATCAAGGCTTTGTTGCAATTCTGGGACCCTGAAAGGGTCGTTTTCAAGTTTAGCGATTTTGAGTTAGCGCCGACCGTGGAAGAGATTGGAGGGTTCACTGAGTTGCGGTACCAAAATAGATATTTGAAGATATAAAAGAGACCACCTGGGCACGGAAGCTGTTGAATCGTCATCACTCCTGCAATGTGGGCACAAGTTGATCCAAGGTCTCTGAACCAGTACAATGGAGGCTTCTGAATTTAGGATTTTCCCTTGTCATCCCGCTTTCCCCTAGCTTTACTTTCTTGTTTTTTCATTTCCGCAAAGAATTATAGTAGATCAAAATTTGATTTAATAAATGGTTTACTTCATTTATTATCTGACTCTAAACTCCGACTAATATTTGAAGCTTGGCTTGGATTAAAATGTCCTGAATCATATATGTGTCGTTTAGGCCTACCTCTGGCTCAACGAGGCCCCTTGCATTTAGGACGTTTATTTTTTTCGCAACCAATGTGTTTATCTTTAGAATAAATATCTTACTACTAACTTGGTTTCTGTCTTACTCTTACTCCCTTTCCAAAGGTTGATTTTTGCATGCTGGGATATCATACTAGATCGAAAGGGACTCCTCCTCCTCCTCCTCCGAGTCCAAATCGTGAAAGAAAAGATAAAATGGGTGACAATAGTGCTAGTAAGAGTAAGGAAGTCTCGGAAAGTGTTGGTGGAGACCGTGATGAGCTGATCTTACGAATGGAGCAAAACTATAGACGGTAAAACAGCAACCACAGCTATGGATATTCTAAATAAATATGAAATAGCAATACGAAATGAATTTAGTAACACAACCACAGAAACAGAAGAACAAAATAGAGATAAATAATTAAACAAAAATTTAATGTTAAAATTAACAATATGTAATATGTGTTACATAGATGAATATACATGTGTATTTAGAGAATATTATTATAAAGGAACATATACGACAGAAGAAGCAAAAGAAGTAAGAAGACTATATTTTACAAAATTACCAGAACCATTTAGTTCAAAAATAATAAAAGATTGGAACGAAGCAGGCTTACAAGATACTCTAGGAGCAAGGATAAGATTTTTACAAAAATGGTATTCAGATATATGTGAGAAATATAGGGAAGAAATAAAAATGGAAAAATCCATAATAAAAAATCTATCATGTTGTAAGGATAAAGTAGCACCCCAATTCAGATGTAAAGATAATTACTATAGAAAGAATAGAAAATGAGGGAAATTTAAAAGATATAAATCCCAATATAAATACAAAAGGCCTAGACGAAGGTATTATGTAAAAAATTTTAACAATAAAAGATCATTTAAACCAAAAAAGAAAATAACTGAATGTACATGCTATAATTGTGGAAAATTAGGACATTTAGCTAGAGATTGTAAACTACCTAAAAATCCTAAGAAAAAGCAAATAGCAGAAATAATAATAAATAATGAAGAATATATGCAATTAGAATATCTAGACTATGAACTAGACAGTGACGATAGCATATATGAATTATCTGAAAATGAATTGAATGAAGAATTAGAAAAAAGAGAATTAGACGATAATGTCTGAAAAAGACGTACAAATAATAGATAAAGAAGAACATATAAATGAAGAATCCTCAGAACAGAAAGTCATATTTGATGTAAATATATTTGAACAGATAAAAGGAAAAGAATTAGATTTAAGTGTAGAAAAAATATTCAAAATACCAATGCTAAAAAATATATTTAAACGACAGAGAGAAGAATATTATGTGGTAAGTCAGAAAGAACATATAATAGACTGTAAATATACCAAAGGAAAAGCAAAAATACCTATAATAAATAAGAGAATAATAAATAAAGAAATACAAGCAATACAGGCTAAAGAACCAATAAAATATGTACATCTAGGAGGAACAGAAATATTAATAAAAGCATGTTTTAGAGAAGGTATAGATACACCTATAGAAATATATTTAGCAGATGATAGAATAATTGAACCTATAGAAAAAAGCATAATAAGTGCAGTAAAAGGAAATTTAATATACCAAAAATTTAAATTCATAATAAGTGCCAACTATTCAGTAGCAATAAATGACAGGAATATAGATAAATCATTAGTACTATATTGGAAAATGACAGGAATAGAACTAGCCCCAGGCAGTAAAATATTTACAGCAAGATGTAAAAATTTATATATGTCTTAACAACAAAACATAAAATAACAGCAAAAAACAAAATTAATAGGATAAAAATAGAAAATCCATTTGAACAAATTGTCACAGTAGTAGATAACAATGATTATAGCTATAAGGAAATTGACATAGAAGAAGATCTAGAAATAGTAAGCGATAGGATAAGCACATTGTCACGACCCGATTTCTCGGTCATGATGGCACCTACAACCCCCGGTAGGTGAACCAACCCCCGTAGCCCAGAACAGCTAGTAATGGGCTACTATCTAGCAAATGAGAGAACAAGACAAATAGAATAGATAACAGGGATATAAATATATACATATGCGAAAACTAAACCAAACCCCAAGACATGGTATCATAGTACAGAGCCAAACTACATACATGGAGTGCAAATAAACCAAAACTATATATACAGATGTCTCTGAATGGTAATAGAGTAAATGAAGCAAAAGATAAACTTAAGCTAAGCTCCGATCGCCAAGAGCTCACCCTCAGCCTGAAGTAGTCTCCAACAGATCTCCAAGCACGAATCACAACGGTCTAACGGCGATGGCCCACGCTAGGATCTGCACCCAAAGATGCAGGGGGTAGGGGTGAGCACCAAATGCGAAGCATAAGGTACCCAGTAGGTATCATAGGCGGACTGGGCACATATAAGATAAAAGAGCATTAATAGACAGAATAGAAGCAAGTAGTCACAGAAATCAACGAAAGGTACACAGGAACTAGCCCAGAGGGGAAATCAACAGAACCACATGTGAGGCTAGCAAGCAGAATATACACACCAAAGGCACAGGTGAAAGTAAGAAATAACGCACCTGGGGTCCTTGCAATAACAGTGTATATAAAATAAGTTTACGAAATGGACGATATACCGGTAACCTCAAGTGTAAGAAGAAGAGAGAAAGAGTAATAATAGGCATGCTCAGAGACATGAATCAAACTCAACTAATCATACCAATCTCATACTTATCCATAATAGAGAACAATTCTGTAAGTAAAAGCAAAAGTCTACCTACAGTCCCCCGGCCGCCCATACAACCGAGGAACACAAACAAGTGAAAACAAACCCTCCGGCATCCCATACTACGGAGCGTACAATCAGCAAACAACAAACAAGGGTGGAGCCTCAAACAATGAATGATATGATGCATGAAGATCTCAAGTGAAATGGTATCTCTGTATGTACCTCCTCCGGCGCCGATCCGACCCAGCAGGTAGGTTCCATGGAAGGACTGTGCCCGTATACTCTACTCCACGTATCCCCCTCCACCGGCACACGCAGCCGTAGCCCCTGGCCCGGATGGCAAGGTCTATGGAGGTCCCAGACCCCATACTAAATCTCAGTATCAGAACATGTATCAAGATAGAGACCCAGTCTCGATATCAAGATAGAGACCCAGTCTCGAATATGCATGCCCAGACCCTGTCCAGGACTAAAGATAGTAGGAAAATATCTAAAAAACCCCTCCAAGGGTGCCCGGGCGTCGCCGGGTCTAAACAGTAAAAAAGTCATCTCAGGTGCTCGGTCCAACCGAGGCTAAAAATCATCTGAAGTAGTAAGAAAACTCAACTAGCACTCCGGCCCTGCCGAGTCTAGTGATAATCGTAAAACTGATGATTTTAAAACCACAAGTGAAACCAACCATTTCCAAATCATATCCATCAAAAACGGGCCCCCCGGGCCATGCACGGTTTAGAAAACAGTGCCAGTAGGCCCGAAGCCAAAACCACTGTAAAACATGGATAAAACCTCTTTATATGCATGGAAATGATATGATCACACACAACAGCTGCCCAGCAGCTTACAATCAACCTATCGCCCCTGCACAGGCCCACAGCTACTCAGCAAGCATAACCAGCCTAGAAGGATAATTCTATGCCCGGGACTCGCGGACATTCCCAAAATCCCACCTTCTATGTTCCAGAGTCAACAAGGCCTCGCAGGACACAAGGGTAAAATAAATATATCCGCAATACACAAACCCACAGAGGAATAAAAATAGACGGACATGAATAAAGCGGTCAAGGTCTGTGGTACCGACCTAATAAACCAACCCAAGGATGCCCATTAATACAATTTTATTCTATATATGCGGAGTCTAGGGAAATTAAACCGTAACCTACCTGTCGTCCGACGACAAGCTGCTAGAACAACGATGTCCAAGCTCGAACCACTCCAAGCAATTCCAAAACTAAATCGGAATCAGAATCGAATTTGGGATGAAACAACTTGACGTAGATAATTGATTTATTTCAGTGATCAAATACCACGCCACAATATTTTTCTACCAAATTTCCTATTCTACGTATATGTATCCCCGTATGAAAGCACTTGTACTGATGCATATATCAACCTCACCTACATAATAAATGAATCCTTAATCATTAAATAGTAACTAGTTAGTGGAAAGATATTAGTGGCATTACTAACCTAAGCCACGTATACCACTATATGCTGCCTAACTTGGTTTGCACAAGGCCTCCACTTCCACGTGGAAGTGGAGGTGGCAACCAATTCTCTCCGTTAGGTAAATACTCGGGTATTGCATAAATTTGTGGTATAATAAATATAATATTTTAAATATACCATAATTATTAGAAAATCATTTCCAATAAAACCTACTATATTATAATAATAATTTTTAACATAACTAAATTTACTATCTCCGTTAAAATATTACGGAGTATAAAAACCTTATAAAATAAATACTTATACCATTATATCGTAACAAAAACATTTTCCATAAACCTTTAAAATATTTTGAAAAGGTAATAATAATATAATTTTTACCAAATCAACTTTTAAATAAAATATTTCAAATACACGCACGATGCTAATAAAGTTCTTAAGTTTAGGCTCGAAATTCGCCAACGCACGATTTCGATGCTCAAGAATTATCTCGGGATCCTCCCTTATTTTTTATACCTGTTTCGAAACTGAAATGGCATTTTAAAATGTGAAATTGAAGCTTAAATCGGGTTAAACCCGACCCGATTCGCGTCCCGGTTCGTAACCCATTTTCTGCCAGACAGTCCGCGGTAAAACAGTCATAACTCTTTACTCCGATATCAGTTGGACGTGCGGTTTTGTGCGTTGGAAACTAGACTCGTAGACCTTCGATTTGGTATTTCGGGGGACTTCTAACTCTTTATATATTGAGAGAAAAGTCCTGATACATTTGACCCAAGGTTCAGAAATTTGTTAAAGGTCTTACGATATCTTTTGTCGATTTGCTTGACTTCAAAACTTAAACGTGGAAATGACCGGAAGGGTCATTACAAAAGGAAAGGAAATAATTAAGCCCTTTGGCTTAAATTACTTGGACTTTTAGTCCGAAACCTGTCCTAAATCTAATGTGTGGGCCCTCTTTAGGCCCACCACCGTTTGATTGTATTTCGGTCCAAATTTTTTTATCTTCTGCCCATTTTGGCTGCAGTCTGCCGCTTCTTCTGATGTATGGGCTTTGGCCAATTTTTGCTTAGTCCATTTTGGACTTGAGTAATAGGCTTTGGCCCACTTCTGTGATCTCAGCCTGTTCTTCAGTAAGACTTGAGGACTTTATGGGTCTTATATCAGACAAAATGCAAGGAGGAGGCTCGTAGGGTATCCGAATAGATTCCCAGATCATCTTATGCGTCAAATAACAACAAAAAAAGAGAATGAATTAGCGCTTTGTTTAACAAACTGAGATTGTTAAATTTCAAAACAAAATTGAGTCAAGGCAGTAATAGAAGCAATGCACAACCTAAAGCATTTTTGAAATGAAGAGCACATGGGGAATTTCTTAAATTACTTTGATGTACATTCTTATAGGATGACATACTCAATTTCTCAATTTTTGACTTGCAATGAACAGAACATGAACGTGAATATGAGGACGAAATGAACACGCTTCGACTAAAACAATCAGGCTGTACACATGGTCGATCAAAATTGAATCTCAAGTAAAATTTCAATGAAAAAGGCAAAGTCTTTGGAAGATAAGACATGTACATGGAACCCTTAATGCTAGAAAAAAACTATCTTGATTAGCGACACACATATCCTAAAAGTGGACGAAAGGGAGATCATATATGACAAACAGGGATATGCATACGGCTAGAACCTATTATCAAAGATGATGTGTTTAGAAAAATGTCATGTAATTAATCTAGAACATAAACAGGGAAATACATGTGTAGGATAATCAATTAGCATCTAAATTAGAGAAGTACCAGCAATCAGTTCCAAACTTAAAGCTACCTAATATGAGAAAATGGCAGATATCAAGAGAAACAATTTTCATCTAGCAATGACACATGAGGGCTAAAGGGGAGAGGGAAGGAAGCTAAATTGACATTTAAATTATGCAACACAACTCTTTTCTCAAAATAGAAATCAATACATGACTATCAGGATAAACACAAGTTTATAGGCTACAAAAATAAGGCGACGAGAACTTTAAAATCATTATGTACTAAACAACTAATTCAACAATATTTAGCTAATATCAGTTACCTATCTTTATACTTGAAGAACTAAGATAACTCATAACTAGGTTGTTAAAACAGCTAGAAATGGTTACTCCTGCAAAGTTTACACATTACGAAAGATACACCAGCAAAGACAAAATATGAATCTAAATGAAAATGGATATTTCACTCTATGAAAGAATAATTCAGTGAATTTAATTAAATAGAAAACCAACATCATATTGGCATTCCAGCTATGCACATCAAGCAGCTATCAAATTAAGACCCAAGAACGATTAACACCGACTTCATATAAGCAGATTCCTAAGCCTTGGTTACACTTAATAAGCTAGTTTTGAGGAAAAACTTTAGACAAACTCAAGGCAACACATAACAACCATGAAACAATGAACAACTTCTAGTGAAGATTTCAACGACTTAAAGGAAATTAACAGCAGCCTCGA
>QJPP01005902.1:0-41175 GCA_003996215.1 Jaltomata sinuosa | reverse complement strand
TATACCGTCCATTTCGTAAACTTATTTTGTATGCACTGTTGTTGCAAGGATCCCAGGTGCGTTGTTTCTTACTTTCACCTGTGCCTTTGGTGTGTATATTCTGCTTACTAGCCTCATCTGTGGTTCTGTTGATTTCCCTCTGGGCTAGTTCCTGTGTACCTTTCGTTGATTCTGTGACTACTTGCTTCTATTCTGTCTATTACTGCGCTTTTATCTTATATGTGCCCAGTCGGCCTATGATACCTACTGGGTACCTTATGCTTCGCATTTGGTGCTCACCCCTACCCCCTGCATCTTTGGGTGCAGATCCTAGCGTGGGCCATCGCCGTTAGATCGCTGTGATTCGTGCTTGGAGATCTGTTAGGGACTACTTCAGACTGAGGGTGAGCTCTTGGCGATCGGAGCTTAGCTTTAGTTTATCTTTTGCTTCATGTACTCTATTACCATTCAGAGACATCTGTATATATTGTTTGGATCGTTTTCACTCCATGTATGTAGTTTTGGCTCTACACTATGATACCAGGTCTTGGGGTTTGGTTTAGTTTCCGCATATGTATATATTTATAGTCCTTTTATCTGTTCTCTTCGTCTCGTTCTCTTATTTGTTAGATAGTAGCCCATTACTAACTTTTCTGGGCTACGGGGATTGGTTCACCTACCGGGGGTTGTAGGTTCCATCATGACCGAGAAATTGGGTCGTGCCATGGAGGTGGATATTCTTATTGTATACATCATGTCTAGCTTCCGACTGCATGAAAGGGAAACCATTGCCGAGCAACTTAAGCAGAGAGCTAGACATGAGTCCATCTCCATATCCTTTCCTGTCTTCATATCACTCCTCTATATTTAGGAAAACTGCCCTATGTTTCTTTCAGTAGACAAGACTATCAAAGCTAATATCATGGTCCGCTTGGACACAAGGGGGGACACAGATGCTCCGCATGCTAAGGAAAAACACCTTGCTCATAGTGCCATGTCAATCATTGCCCGTGCTGAGAGTGTTACTCATGATCATTTGGACACTTCCTCCCACTCTCAAGAAGCATCAAACACCATCCATGTGACTTCTTAATCCACTTCATCTCCATGTAAATTGCTCAAGCTCAGTAAACTTAGTCATAAAAATCCAGAGAGCTAAGAAAAGATAGTAAGGACATTCCAAGAATGATTCAACCCGCCATTAAATTGGCTTTGAAGCCAATAGTGTCAAGTGTGAGCATGCTTTGTGCTAAAATGGATACCATAGAAGTGAAGGTTGATGAGCTTAGGCAAGCAATACCGCATGTTGAGCCAAAGATTCCTAATTGGGATCTTAATCTAGCAACCCCAAATTCTATGTCCTCTCCAAGGGTTGCTAGCCCTCTTGATGATTGGTGCACATGTTGGGACCCCAATAATGTCAGAAGTGCATCCAAAATTCAAGCAGTATTTGATGCTCCATCAACCCAGCAATATCCAGATCCTCCTGATTCACCTGTTCCTAAATGGAGGCATCTACCTAGCCAAGTTGGGCTGCACCGCCACTATTTTATCATGAGTTGATGACTGCCGAGAGCAAATGGCTTTTGGATAACCCTTTTAGGCCCCTTCAGCTTCCATGGGACCCTACAATACCCTCATTGGCAGGTTTTTAAATTGACCCAGTGCATGCCTACATCCCACCACCAATAACATCACCACCTCGGTCTCATAGGCCATCTTAGCGAGTTTACTCAAGGAGGCATCGTCGCCACCATTAACATCACCAGGGAGTTTTTGCACTCATTCTTATCTGTATAATTTTTGTTATGCATCGAGGGCTATGAGTACTTTAAGTTTGGGGGTTGTCTATAATTATTCATGATGCTTGATTTGCCTCTTGGCCCTGTGCTTAATTGTGCCCTCACTGGGTTTGATGCTTAATGTCTTTTGATTTTACGCTTAATTGTACCCTCACCGGGCTTGATTTTTTTTGAAATCTTGATTATGTGCCGAGTTAGTCTTACACAATTCTATTATCTCGCTACTCGTGCCTTACAAATGCACTAAGGGCCTACGCCGAGACTTGTTTTTCAAATGATTCATGAGCACGCAAATTTGGTAGTCGCCTAGTTAATAGTAGTTTAGGAATAAACTCCGAGGGTTTTCTTAATACCACGGTTCTTTCTCAAAAAGCAAATGTTTTCTTTATTTTCCTTTTCTTTTGTTTGTTTTTGTATCGAACCAGGTTGGTGTTTTCCTATGATAGATTGAGAGACGACTTTCTTAAGGGAACATGCCTAGTTTTAGTTTAATTTGAGTCCATTCTTTTCTTGTCTCAAAATGGACTCATCAAAAAATTTTCTTAGCAAGATGTTTTTTAAAAGGAAAGGAAAGAGGGAAAATGAATTTTTAAGGAAAACACTCTCTTGTCATGACTTGCACACTCTCAGTTTGGCTTGATCGATTCATAAATGAGTGTGTAATAAACTTAGAATAGCTTGTCAAAAGTCATTTATCCCAATTGATCTTGAGACTAATGTGAAGGAATCTTGTGGCATGATGCCTTGTGTGGTGAGGCTTTATCTTGATTCTTGTGCATGCGTGTCATCCAGAACTTGCCCCGAATGTGATTCAAGGCAAAATTCTAGATGTGTCCGAGCTTGGAAGATAATCCTAGGCCCTTTTTAAATAGAAACTTCACCAAAATGACTTCCCTTGACATCTATCCTAGAGAACCCCTTTTGAGATTGTGACCGTTCTTTCATACCTTGTTCGATACCTTAACCTTCTTGGAACCTCTATATTGGCACCCATCCTTCCTAATGGCTTGGAATTAAAAAGTAGGCTAAAAGCCTAAGTTTGGGGGGGGGGGAATGAAATGACAACATAGGCAAAAGCCTAAGTTTGGGGGTTTATGTGTTTAATATGGAGAAGAAAAGGAACGCACTTTAAGTGCAAGGTAGCCCCTTATGTTGAATTGAAAATTGCTCCAAAAGTTCAATACAATGAGCAAAATGAAAAGAAAAGAATTGATGTTACCAAGTGAAGGTGTTACAAGGAGGTAGAATGATCAAGATTGAAAGGGAAAATCTTGGGATGTGTGAGGGTGATGGAGAAATAAGGTGAAGTCAAAGTTAAAAAATATGAGCGGTGTTCAAAATGAAGAAAAAGAGCGTTAAGGAGGTTTAGTCACTTAAGCCAACTGCAATCCTCACCTTATCTCTAGCCAACATCGTAACCCGTAAGTCCTTAGTGATTCCGAGCTTGGCCACTCTACATTAGTGGTGATGTACATGATTGACAAGCCTATGGTTTCGACATGTGTACACTTGGACTTCCTTGAGAGAGTGAGAGTCTTTATGGTTCTCCTATGATCCCTTGTATTATGAAATTGTATGATTGTGAGTGGGATTCTCTCATGTGGTGAGTGGCATCATACACTTGAATTGGAACATGAAGTCTCTATTTCAATTGAGAGGAATGAATGAGACAAGTTGTCTGGCAAATCTCGAGGCAAACCTTGATGGTCCATGCCAATGACTTGAGAAGCTTTATATCTTGTTTCAAATGACAAAATTCCCTTGATTTTTAAATGAGAAATGGAGTCCTTTGAAAAAGTTTTGAAATGATCAATTGCCTTGATAATATGGTGGTTCAAATTGAGATGAGCATGTAGTCGAGTCTTTTGTTTGAGTCTTTTTGTTTATTAGTTTTTTAGTTTTTTTGAATATATTAGTCTTTTGTGCTTTGATTGAGTTTTAGAGTATAATTCATTCCTTACCTTGTGAGTATCTTTCTTGAGGACAAACAATAGTTCAAGTTAGGGGGTTTGATAATGTAATGACCCTCCCGGTCATTTACACGTTTCACCATTCTTGTACCATTAGAGCTTGTCTATAGCATCCTCAAGTCATTTATGGCTTTTGGGGACTGGTAGTTTGGTGCCCGGGCCATTTGCTTGGTCTTTTTGGCCATTCCTTGATTTAGAGCTTTATGCTTTTGAATTCGTTAACTTCGGTCATCCTTCTTGGTGAACGTGCTCGAAATCAAATTCTGACAGTTCCGTTAGCTCAAGAGCATGGACTTTGGTCTAGAGGGACCTTTGGTCAGGATCCGGGAGCTTTTCAGCTTGGAATTCTCTCTCGTTCTATGGTTTTAGGCCAGTTGGGATGGTTTGGTTGACTTTGGTAAACGTTCAGAGAAGACGGCCTCAAATGGAAATTCCGTCAGCGCCGTTAGCTCTGGAAAGCCGAGTTTGGGTTAGGTAGGTGGTTGGTTTGGGTTCCAGATGAGCCGGACTCATTTTAGGTATTTGGTTGGCGTAAGCTAGTGTTGACTTGGGTCAACATTCTTCTGAAACTACCTCATATGGAAATTTCGTCGATTTTGTTGAGTTCGAAACGTTATTTCCACTCTAATATATCTTTCGGTTTTTGAGTATCGGGTTCCAATTGTGCCTGGAATGCCCCGTGGGAGTTTTAAGTTTTGCTGGTTTTTTAGTGCAGGCAGGGCCTTCAGCGCCACTGGCGCCCAGGCAGCGCGATCGCGCTAGCCTGTGCGTGCAATCAGCGCCGATGGCGCCATGCTAGTGCGATAGCGCTCAAGCGCCCGCCGGCGTGCCAGTACAATAGAGACCTTCTGACGCGATAGCGCCGAGGCGCCTTGACCTCCTCTTGCGCGATCGAGCTCCCCTAGCGCCGTTGGTGCTGACCAATTTTCCAGCAGTATAAATAACTTGGGACTTCATTTTTCTAGCCTTATTTCTCATTTAGTTCCAGCTCTAAACTAAAAATCCTCTCCACCAAAGTCCTTCTTTTAGTCTTAGCTTGGGGAATTCATCAATTGGGTTGGTTAGTCTCACCTCTTTGTCGGTTTTGGTAAGTTCTTCTTCCCCAAGTTGTTCTTCTTCATTTGTTTGGAAAACCTCCATTGTTGCCATATCTCAATGCTTGAAAATCCCTTGTAGAGGCTGACCTCTTGAGCTTTCATGATTGTGGGTTTGGAATTTGCACCTCCTTAGCTTGCCTTCTCGTTGTGGTAATTACCTTTTGGCTAAATTCCGATTTTGATTTCTTAAAAATTCCATCTCTAATTCTTGACTTGAGCGGGTTGTTTTGAGCCCCATTTTTTGTCTGTTTTCGCTCAATTTTTGGGCATGCGCTCCAGGGATGGTAAGGAACACAAGTGTATTTTTCATTTCCGGTTTCAGCTTGCGGGGCCCACAGGCCCATTTGTGACCTGGATTTTGACCCGGTTGTGCTTATGGCATTATGGGTATTGTTAGTCTTGTTTTGACATTTAGATTACTATTTTGATATTAATTTGCAAATTAGAGCTTTCTGGAGCAGTTCAAGCCCGGACGATGCTGTCCCCGTAGCTATTCGTCGGATGACAGGTAGGTTATGGCTTGCCCTATCTAAACTCTGCGTATATAGGCTATAACTGCATTAATTAACATCCCTAGGTGGGTTGTTATAGGTTGGTACCCCAGACCTTGTCCGCTTTGTTCGTCCGCTTATTTCATGCGCTGTTTGTAATATTCGCGTAGTGTGGTATATTACCCTTGCGGTCTTGTACAACCTTGTATTGACCCTGGAACATAGATGGTGGGTTATTTGGGGAATGTCCACGAGTCCTGGACATAGATATTATCCTTTTAGGCTGGTTATGTCTATTGAGTAGCTGCTGGGCCTTTGTAGGACTGATAGGAGTTGTTGTGAGCCGTTGGGCAAAATTTATATTTGTGTGCGAGCATATCAGCCATGAAAAAGGTCTTCCCCTGCATGGTTTACAAGATTTTTGGCTGCGAGCCACTACAAATGATTTTCCTAAATTTGCATGACCCCGGGGGCCCATTTTTGGTACGGTTGATGATAGAAAAAGGGATTTTGGATGATTTCACACAAACTTTATTACTGGTACTAGTATATGATGGGCAGAGCACTAGACTTGATTTACTATAGTTTTAGACTCGGCCATACTCTGGGCAACCTTTGAGAGGGTTACTGAGACTTTGATCACTGATTTAGACCCGAGTATACTTCGGGCACCCTTTGAGAGGGTCTTTTGAAATTACTACTACTGTTTTAGACCCAGGTCGAAGCCGGGTAGGTACTATGAGATTTCGAGTTTTGACTACATTTGAGACTTAGCCACTGGCTTGTACCCGGACTCAATTCCAGAGGACATGTTGATTCTGAATTTTTGTATGTGGTTGAGGGGTAGACCTCCATGGACCCCTATCGTTACTGGTCCATAGGCTACTGGACGATGTAGCATACCATGATGGAGGGTGTACGGTGGAGGAAAGGTACACGGGAAAGAGCCTTCCATGGGTCCCGCCTCTTATAGGCCTGAGGGGTACCTAAGGGGGAACATACCGATTATTGTCATATCATATCATATCATGCATTTGATTCCACCCTTGTTTGCTGTGTGTTCAGTGTTTGCTCTGGTTGTATGGGTTGCCGGAGGGTTTGTGTTTACTTGATTGCGTTCCTCGGTTGTATGGGTAGCCGTTGAGACTGTATGTAGATTATACTTACTCCTGTATCTATTTAGAGCTTGTCTTGGTACTCGGTTATCAAAGGATTAGTGATGGTTAACCTGTTCAGGCTTCAGTTTGGGGATTTCTGATTATTGAGAGGGCTAGGGAGTCCCATCTTATTGAGGCACTTTTGTGTGGCCTTCTGAGCAGAGTATGAGATTTTGGTTCTTTTCTTGTCGGGATTTGAGTGGTATATCTCGGTTATTATGGGTTAGTTATTCCATCCTAGGGCTGTACTTGTGAGGTGAACTACTGTTTATGCTATCATGTGATTGGATTGGTGTTATGATTTCCTTATACTTGTTGATACCATTTTGAGTATGTTAGACTGCTTTGCGTCTTTTCCCTTTACTTGAGGTTACCGATATACTTCCATTTTCTCAACTCTCTCTCTCTCTCTCTCTTTGCTTACTTATATTATTGTGCAAGGACCCTAGGTGCGTTCTCCTTTCCTTCACCTATGATTTTGTGTAATTGTATCCTCTGTGCTAGCATGTTTTACTTGTAGCTTTTGGTTGTCTATTCTCTGTGCTAGATCCTTTTGCTCCTTTTATTGCTTCAGTGACTGCTTTCTTTCTATCTGTTACTTACTGCTTTTTTATCTTATATGCGCTCAATCGGTCTATAATACCTACTGATTACCCATTGTTTTGGTGCTCATACTACACTTTTGCACTTTCTGTGCAGATATTAGTTGAGCTTTCACCGTTGATCGCATTAGAGACTCGTGCAGATTGTGGATATTCGAGACTAGGGTGAGCGTCTGATGGTCGGGGCTTAACCATATCTCATCTTTTGGCACTGTTACTCCTTGTACTTTCCGAGACAAATTATATTGTATTTTGTAACTTCTAGCACTTGTACTCTATTAGAAGCTTCTGTACTATCGATACCAAGTCTTGGGGTTGGTGTAGTTTTCTTTATGTATATATTTGAGTTTTGCTTCCGCTTTGTCTACCTTTACATTCTGCTTTCACTATTTCTACTTATTTTGCATTTTGGTTAGATAGTAGCCCATTACTGACCATTTCAGGCTACGGGGGTTGGTTCGCCTACTTGGGGGTGATAGGTGCCATCATGCCCTGAGAAATTGGGTCGTGACAGCTTGGTATCAGAGCTCTAGGTTCACCAGTGTTGTGGTACAGAGGCAAGTGTCTATGTAGAGTCTCATGGATTGGTACGATGATGTCCGTATCTTATCTGTAGGAGGCTACAGGGCATTGTTAGGAAAAGTTTCATCTTCTTGGCTCCTTATCATGCGTTCCTGCCTTTATTAACTTCTAAAACTTTGGTTGTTCATTCATTCTCAGATGAGTGCAATAGCGGTTGGTGCCGAGGCTTCTATGCCTGTTGCTTCAGTGCTTTTGTCAATGCCAGGACTTCAGAGTAAGAGTTTATTACATCAGATAGGGGGTGTGGGGCCAGCCCAGCCTCCGATTGGATTTATAATGACCTCATCGCTTCAGGACACCGTGGCTAGGAATCTGAGTCCTTCGGTGAGTGTTTCTGTACCCGGTTCTATGAGTGGTGCTTCAGTTAGGGTTGAGCCTCCGGTTCTTCAGCAGGGTTATTTGTCAGTGTTGGACTACGAGGTGATATTTCATGAGATGGTCAGGCATACTGCAATGGTTGTACCTTCAGAGTTTGATAGGGTCCGGAGCTTTATGGGAGGTTTGATTTCACCGCTTTATTTAGCGACCAAGCATTTGGTTATAGTTGGGATGACTTTCCTACAGGTAGTTGACCATGCTTGGGCTATTGAGAGTTTGTGCTGTGAGGCCTATAGAGATGGTGCTCGAAAGAGTCATCGCCAGGATAGGTCTCGAGGTTCTCAAACTCAAGGTAGGGTATTCTCTACCAAAGATAGGTTCTATTGCTTCTTGTCTACTGGGCCAGTTTGGTTGCTCCACGGGTTCCTAAGGGTGTTGGTACAGGACATGTTGAGTAGAGTAAGCAGAGTACGGATCATATTCTTTGGTGTTTGCCTTCAGAGGGTGTAGACCATGGTGGCTGGTCAGGTTCAGTAAGATCTCCCCGTCGGACTTTATCTGGTAGAGGCTATTTTTGGTGTGATGAGCATGGGCACTTTGCTAGGAATTGCCCTACCATTGTGTATCCCGGTCAGCCTGGTTGTTATGTTTGCGGAGAGATTGGCCACCTTTATAGAGCTTGTCCCCGGTGAGGGCTGATTGGGCCTTCAGTTTCGACCACTCAGTCCAGAGTTAGGTCCCATCAGCTTGATGCTCCTCTTGGTGGGCAGAGGTAGAGATATCTGATATCGTTGCTCCAGTCAGGACTTTGCTACCTTCGACTTGTGTTAGTCCAGCTCATTGTGCGATTCTATCCCTTCTATCATTTAATTGCTTATATGCCTACCTGCTACTTGTTTAGTTGTTTGGCTACCTGAATTGTAGTATCGATGTGTTGTTTTATTGGTAGTTTAATTCTTTAGTAGTGGATGGGGGTGAGTTAGCCTTGTGAGGTGTTTTACCCGGAGTTGTAGCTTGTGAGTAGGCTTTCTAGAGCTCGCTTCCTATTTGTTGTGGTTCTAGGCTTGATTTGAGTCGTCCTTTCTAGTGGTCCTAGATGGTTGTTGCCTAGGACATCATCTAGCGTGGATATAGATCTATGCGTTGATTCGGTGTATTACCGGTAGTCATGCCGGAGTTGAGATTTTGCCTTAGTTGGAAGGTATTGGTTATGCTAGTGTGCATAGATCGATTGGGTCTCTCGAGTGTTTAGAACCGACCCTCTTTGTTTGATTAGTTTAAGAGGTTGGAAGGTATGTAGGTTGTTCCCATAGTCTCCTCCAGGTCCTTGTCCGTTGGGTGTTTTGTTGTATCCCCAGCTCCAGTTGGAACGAATCCTGATTGTAGTTTGCTGGATGAGCTCTTGATGTTGGTATTGTGATTAGGTTTTGACTTTGGCACTTCTGACTAAGTGTTGATTGTAATCTCATGATTGGGTTATATTCATAGCATTTTGGACGAGTCGAGCATCCGACCCCTTTTTCTCCTACTTTGTTGAGTTTTGACAACGTAAGTTTGGTAGCTAAGGTAGTGGCTCCAGATTTTTATCCTTGAGAAAGAAATTGTAAGGTTCTGTATATGCTACACAACGATTTTGTTTAGTCAAAAAAGAGGGGAGATGACTCTGTGTTGGTGTTTATGTGTCTTAGTAGTTGACTGAGGTGGCGATGAAGGTTTGCTTTGGGATTGTGTGTTGGTGAATTTATTCAGCCGTCTACACATTGCAGTGGGTTTCCCATCGATTGGTTTGTGTTTTGGTAGCAGTGGCAGTGTTGGCAACTTGCATATTCAAGCCTAGTTGGCATGGGTTCTTAAGGGTTCATTGGCAGCATACAGGTTCGACAAAGGCTTTGGTTGGCAATTTTAAAGTTGAGGTTCAGAATCATGGCTTGACAGGTTTCATCGGATGGTTCGTGGTAGTTTGTATTTGGTTGCAGCATCCTAGTGCCGGGAGGCAGTGGGTGCGAGCAACTTAGTTTCTTTTACTTTAGTTTTGGATGCGTCTATTGGCCTTGGACACCTAGTCCTTGGATAACCTCTGTATTGGGAAGGATATTCTTGATTTCAATAGTGCTCTTCATGGTATGAAGTTCCTTCCATCTTAGTTGGACAGGTGCAGTGGTGTAAGTTCCAGAATCAGCGGTGACGTATTGTACATGGTCATGTTGTAAAGGTTGAGACTATCAAGCCTATCCTTAGGTTCTAATGATGCTTTGAGGTTTATGGTCGCCTTCATTTGCCGAGGATTTGAAAGCTTGCTTAGTTGATTCTTTCAGAGTTGTTGTTTATGTGGGGTTCCAGTGTTGGTTAGACACAGCCAGTATGGGCTAGTAGTTCGGTATGATATATGCTTCTAAATAGTTGGTTGTGTGCAGATCCGGTAGAACGGTTGATTCGAGCCAAGGGAGTGAGTTGAAGTTATATGCAAATTCCCATGGCTAGATGGTAACTTTGAACCCTAGGCACCCTTTTTCCTTTGCCTTCGGGGTGTTTTGACTTGATATTCATGGCATGGTGCACTTCTTCCCGAGGTGAGCTTGGTAAGATGACTTCAAATCAGAATGGTGTTCGAGTATTCAGAGTTGCAACAGTGTTCTTAGAGTTTGGAGCTTAGTGATGATTATGGACTTGGTGGTAGGCTTACCACACTCCTTGCAGAGGCTTGGTTTTGTTTTTTGTCTATTGGGCAAGTTGCCCTGGTTCCTTCGCCTCTAGTTGACTCAGTCTTGGTCCAATTCAGTGAGGTCGGTTTCATTCTATAGTTTAGAGGTTCTCTGTCAACACAAGGTCTTCATATATGCCTCTCCTAACTTTGGTGTGTGGATTTCAGTCAGATTCAGATGGGTTGATCAGTTGGGTTCAGTTAGCGAGTTTGGTGTTGGAAAAAGTGTTCTTCCATTGCTTGATGGTCAGTCGGGTCAGGTAACTTCAGTTTTCGAGGACCTTCTATGGGTTGTTATCTTGGATGGCAAAAGTTAGTAGTCTTTAGCTTGACTTTTGTAGAACTTGAGTATAGAGGGTGACTTTGTTTGTGGTAGAGTATAAGCGAAGGCTGTGTATTTTTGGTGTTTCAGTTGATACTTCGATGGTGGTTCAGTGTTCGACGCATATGCAACTTCTGGTTATGGTGTGAAAGGGTTCTGTTCAGGATAAAAGATATTTGCGGATCAGCGGGTTCATAAGTTGGAGTTTTGGGTTGATGGCTCTTCAAGTGAATTTGGTTGTGGTTTCGAAGATTCGAGCTCTGTGTGTGTATAGCCTTGTTTCTCTGGTTTTGGTGTTGTGTCGGTGCCTTTTGGTTGAGGTTCTCTAGGTTCAGATTGGGTTGGCAGACCATTTTGAGTTTTGTAGGTTGAGTTGGAGTCTAGCTTGGTTAGTAAGGGGTTTACGCTTGGTTGCCTTCGATGGTTCTGTTCTGTTGGGTGCCGTCCGGCCGAGGAGGCCACCCAGGTTGTCCGAGAGAGTAGTGCGGGCTGTGTTTCCTCTTTTCTTTTAATCTCTAGTCTATCCTTCTTTCCTAACTTTCGGGGATGAAAGTCTTTTTAGTAGTGGATGATGTAATGAACCTCCCAGTCATTTACACGTTTTCACCATTCTTGTACCGTTAGAGCTTGTTCGTAGCCACCCTAAGTCATTTATGGCTTGCGAGGACTAGTAGTTCGATGCCAGGCCGTTTGCTTGGTCTTTTTGGCCATTCCTTGTTTTAGAGCTTTAGGCTTTTGAATTCGTTGCCTTCGGTCAACCTTCATGGTGAACATGCTAGGAATCGAATTCTGACAGTTCCGTTACCTCCGAAGCGTGGATTTTGGTCAGGATTCGGGAGCTTTTCAGCTTGGAATTCTCTCTCATTCTATGTTTTCAAGCCAGTTAGGTTGGTTTGGTTGACTTTGGTCAATATTCGGAGAAGACGGCCTCAGATGGAAATTCTGTCAGTGCCGTTAGCTCTGGAATGCCGAGTTTGGGTTAGGTAGGTGGTTAGTTCGGGTTCCGGATGATTCGAGCTCATTTTGAGTGTTTGGTTGGCGTTAGCTAGTGTTGACTTGGGTCAACATTCTTCTAAAGCGACCTCGTATAGAAGTTTCATTGATTCTGTTGAGTCCGGTACGTCGTTTCCACTCTAATAGCTCTTTTGGTTTTTGAGTATCGTGTTCCGATTGTGCCAGGAATGCCCTGTGGGAGTTTTAAGTTTTGCTGGTTTTTTAGTGCAGGCATGGTCTTCAGCGCCAATGGCGCCCAGGGAGCATGATCGCGCTAGCCTGTGCATGCCATCAATGCTGATGGCGCCGTGCCAGCACGATAGTGCTCAAGCGCCCGCCCGCGTGCCAGCGCGATGGCGCCCTTCTGGCGCGATAGAGTCGAGGCCCCTGGCCCTCCTCTTGCGCGATCACGCTCCCCTAGCGCCGTTGGTGCTGTCTAATTTTCCAGCAGTATTAATAACTTGGGCCTTCGTTTTTCCAGCCTTATTTCTCATTTAGTTCCAACTTCAAACTAAAAATCCTCTCCACCAAAGTCCTTCTTTTAGTCTTAGCTTGGGGAATTCATCAATTGGGTTGGTTAGTTTTGCCTCTTTGTCGGTTTTGGTAAGTTCTTCTTCCCCAAGTTGTTCTTCTTCAATTGTTTGGAAAACCTCCATTGTTGCCATTTCTCAAAGCTTGAAAATCCCTTGTAGAGGCTGACCTCTTGAGCTTGCATGATTGTTGGTTTGGAATTTGCACCTCCTTAGCTTGCCTTCTCGTTGCGGTAAGTACCTTTTGGCTAAATTCTGATTTTGATTTCTTAAAAATTCCATGTTTAATTCTTGATTTGAGCGGGCTGTTTTGAGCCCCATTTGTTGTCCATTTTCGCTCAATTTTTGGGCATGCGCTCCCGGGATAGTAAGAAACACAAGTGTGTTTTTCATTTCTGGTTTTGAGTTATGGGGCCCACGGGCCCATTTGTGACCCGTATTTCTACCTGATTGTGCTTATGGCATTATGGGTATTGTTAGTCTTGTTTTGACGTTTAGATTACTATTTTGATATTAGTTTTTTGAATTGGAGCTTCCCAGAAATGTTCGAGCCTGGACGACGTCGTCCCCGCAGCTATTCATCGGACGACAGGTAGGTTATGGCTTCCCCTATCTAGACTCTGCGTATATAGGCTATAACTCCATTAATTAACATCCTTGGGTGGGTTGTTAAAGGTTGGTACCCCAGACCTTGTCTGCCTTGTTCGTCCGCTTATTTCATGCGCTGTTTGTAGTCTTCGCGTAGTATGGTATATTACCCTTGCGGTCCTGTGCGGCCTTGTATTGACTCTGGAACATAGATGGTGGGTTATTTGGGGAATGTTCGTGAGTCCTGACCGTAGAGATAATTCTTTTAGGCTGATTATGTCTGCTGAGTAGCTACTAGGCCTGTGCAGGGCTGATAGGAGTTGTTTTGAGCTGTTGGGCTAATTTTATATTTGTGTGCGAGTATTTCATCCATGAAAGAGGTTTTCCCCTGCATGTTTTACTGTAGTTTTGGCTGCGAGCCACTACAGATGATTTTCCTAAACTTGCATGGCCCCGGGGCCCATTTTTGGTACGGTTGATGATAGAAAATGGGATTTTGGATGATTTCACACTGATTTTATTACTGTTACTAGTCTTTTCCGGGCAATGCCCCAGACTTGATTTTATTATTGATACTAGTCTCTACCGGGCAGAGCGCTAGACTTGATTTACTACAGTTTTAGAGCCGACCATACTCCGAGCACCCTTTGCGAGGGTTACTTAGACTTTTATCACTGATTTAGACTCGAGTATACATCAGGCACCCTTTAAGAGGGTCTTTTGAGATTACTACTACTGTTTTAGACCGGGTCAAAGCCGGGCAGGTACTACGAGATTTTGAGTTTTGAGCTACATTTGAGACTTAGCTACTGGCTTGAACTCGGGCTCGATTCCGGAGGACATATTGATTCTGAGTTTTTGTATGTGGTCGAGGGGTATACATCCATGGACCCCTGTCATTCCTGGGCTACAGGCTACGGGCCGATGCAGCATGCCAGGAGGAGGGGTGTATGGCGGAGGAGAGGTACACAGGAAAGAGCCTTCCATGGGTCCCGCCTCTATATGGGTTCGAGGGGTACCTGAGGGGGAACATACTGATTACTGTCATATCATATCATATCATGCATTTGATTCCACCCTTATTTGCTATGTGTTCAGTGTATGCTCTGGTTGTATGGGCGGCCAGAGGTTTTGTATTCACTTGATTGTGTTCCTCAGTTGTATGGGCGGCCGTTGGGACTGTGGGTAGATTATACTTACTCCTGTCTTTATTTAGGGCTTGTCTTGGCACTCGATTATCGAAGGATTAGTGATGGTTAACCTGTTGAGGCTTCGGTTTGTGGATTTCTGATTATTGAGAGGGATAGAGAGTCCTATCTTATTGAGGCACTTTTCTGTGGCCTTCTGAGCAGAGTATGATATTCTGGTTCTTTTCTTGTCGGGAGTTGAGTGGTATAGCTCGGTTATTGTGGGTTAGTTATTTCATCCTAGGGTTGTAGTTGTGAGGTGAACTCCTATTTATGCTATCATGTGATTGGATTGGTGTTATGATTTCCTTATACTTGTTGATTCCATTTTGAGTATGTTAGACTGCTTTGCGTCTTTTCCCTTTACTTGAGGTTACTGGTATACAGCTATTTTCTCAACTCTCGCTCTCTTTGCTTACTTATATTGTTGTGCAAGGACCCCAGGTGCGTTCTCCTTTCCTTCACCTGGGATTCTGTGTAATTGTATCCCCTGTGCTAGTATGTTTTACTTGTAGCTCTTGGTTTTCTATTCTCTATGCTAGTTCCTTGTGCTCCTTTTATTGCTTCAGTGACTGCTTTCTTGCTATCTGTTACTTACTGCTTTTATATCTTATATGCGCTCAGTCGGCCGATGATACCTACTGAGTACCCATTGTTTTGGTGCTCATACTACACTTCTGCACTTTCTGTGCAGATATTAGTTGAGCTTTCACCGTTGATCGCGTTGGAGACTCATGCAGATTGTGGATATTCGAGACTAGGGTGAGCGCTTGATGGTCGAGGCTTGACCGTATCTCATCTTTTGGCACTGTTACTCCTTGTACTTTCGGAGTCAAATTGTATTGTATTTTGTTACTTCTAGCACTTGTACTCTATCAGATGCTTATGTACTATTGATATCAAGTCTTGGGGTTGGTTTAGTTTTCTTTATGTATATATTCAAGTTTTGCTTCCGCTTTGTATATCTTTACATTCTGCTTTCGCTATTTCTGCTTATTGTGCATTTTGGTTAGGTAGTAGCCCATTACTAATCGTTCTGGGCTACGGGAATTTGTTTGCCTACTGGGGGGTTGTAGGTGCCATCATGCCCTGAGAAATTGGGTCGTGATAGATAAGTCAGTAATTTACCAACTTATTAAGCCTTTACTCATGAAATATTGCCATGTTTTGATAAGATTTAGAGGTTCTTATGACCTTTATTGACATGAATGCATGTACTCTTGTCCTAGGGAAGAAAACAAGGAAATGGACCTAAAAGAGCTCAAAAGGAGTTGAAGTGTGAAGTTGATCGGAAGAGACGAAGATTCTGTCATAAGGTGTGGACCTCGTGCGACACACACAACACAAGGTGCGGTCCGCATGTTCCTCTTTATGAAGCTCAGACGAGAAGAGAAGTATCTGTTATAGCGTGCGACCGCTGTACGACACGCACAAGGACTGGTGCGAACCACACCCTGCTTTGCATGACAATTGAAAGTCGGATGAGTCACTGCTTTGCATGTACGGAGCTGTGCGATGCGCACGAGATGACGTGTGAAACACACGTCGCACCGCACAGCTCCTAAAGGACATTTTTGTCCATTTTAATGTGACGATTTGGGAACATTCTAAGACCCAATTTAGGCATAGTTTTTCATAGTTTTGAATAGTTTTTAGTTTTTTTAGCAAGTTTCTCTCCCAAGGCAAGAAAGAGGGTTTCAATCCATTCTCTTAATCTTCAACCTTGAACTTGTAAATTTGAGCTTGAATATTGGATTCTTGCTACAATTAATTAAAAAGAATTTGAATTTACTTATGGGTATACTTTCTTCTTCCTTTAGCATGAGTGGTTAAGTCTTCTTGTCTAGGGATGTGTTGATGATGAGTACTTGATAAAAGGGTATGGGTCTTGCTTATTTGCGTTTATAATTGCTAATATGATATGGGTCTAGTGATTTCACAATATTTTAACTCTAAAATTGGTGGTTACAAACATTGATTTAATTTACTTGATTGTGTTCTTTCTTGAAAAAACGGGTTCATGATTTCATATGTTAAATTGCTAGTGGGTACATGGGATTCCACTTAGATTGAGGCTAGAAATAGCTCAATTCGTCAAAAATACCCATTTAAGAGTCTAAGCTAGAAATAGTGTGACCTCCCCAAGCCTATATTGGTTGGTTTATGCCAAACAATGGTGCTTGAATAAAGACCATTGGATGAATGATTGTGTGATCGAGAGATTACAATCATGCCTAAAACAATTGCTACCTATGTTATTTAGTAGGAATTTACGCAATTAAGTAAGTACCTTGACCCGTATTCGAGTCCTATCAGAAATACATCCCTAGTCGTCCTCTCTACTGTTTACACCTTACATTTATTTTTATTGTTTGGTTTGGAATTGAATTGTGATAGATTCCCAATTCTCCCCTCTTTACATTATTTGTTGTTTGGACAATCTACTCTCATTGTGAAGTCTTTTCCATAATCTCTTTGGCTAAGCTCCAATTTCTTGTGGGATCGACCCCGACTCCTGTCGGGTAATATAAATTTTATTTTGCTTAATGATCACTGATACGTCCATCTTGGAGAGTACATTTGAGCGTTATCAGAAGCCAAAAAGTGACCAAAATGAAGCTCGAAAAGCCACAACTTACAGATTGATGTCCAGGACAAAGCCAAAAGGTTGTAGGGCGAGCTCCAGAGGAAATGAGGGTAAAAAAAACAGGCCTTATGAAGTTCACATGAAGAGGAGAATTCTAGGGTGAGCAACATGGGCTCGCACCACGAGTTCTAGGGCGAGTAGAGGAGGCTTGCGACGCGAGCCAGGATGATGGATGGGAATTCTTTTCTTTTTTTAGTCTGACTTGGAGGGGTCTTTTAGATGTTTTTAAATATTATAAATACCCCCTTAGGTCATTTTAAAACAAGTTTTATAGAGAGGATTGATAGAGGAAGTTAGAAGAGCACAAAGTTCATTACAACTCTTAGAGTTACTTCTTAACTTTTTTACTTACCATTATTTCTTGTTTATACATTAATTATACTCTATAATCATATTATGAGTGCCTAAAAGCCATCTATCTAGGGTTATGGCGATAATATAAACATCATAATTTATATATAGAATATTTCTGCAAAATCTACCATCACGTTTTGTTCTCTTAATATTATGCTTACTATTCTATTTCTTCGCGACCAATTTGATAAATGAACAATTTATAGAGAAACTCGAGATATGGAGAATAAAAATAAAATGAGAATTAAGGAGTCAAATACAGGATGACAACATATTTCCATTCAAATTAGTTCGACTATACCCACTCAATGACGTAGTTAGAAGGCTAATTATGGTAGATAATTAGAGTGTTGCGAGAGTCCATGGCCATACTATTAATCTTGTGATTCAGCAATTTGGTATATGTCTTAGTTATACTTAAACAATATATAAAGTATGATGTGATTACGCAATAGCCATAACCCTAGGTATTAATAACTTTGTGTTCAAACACCTAAACTTCAAACTCTTATTTCTTTATTAGTAGTAGAATAAACTAAACTAAATCAACTCTTTTGATGGATAACACTTGCTTTCACAATCTTAATAGTAGAATTATTTTATCTTGTCAGCAGTTCAGTCCACAAGGGATCCATAATACTCCGTTACTTACAATCATTGTATTACTTACGATAACGTACACTTGCATACGTGTTGAGAGAGAACATGTAAGAAATA
The DNA here is from genome assembly GCA_003996215.1 of Jaltomata sinuosa. NCBI lineage: Eukaryota > Viridiplantae > Streptophyta > Magnoliopsida > Solanales > Solanaceae > Jaltomata > Jaltomata sinuosa. Next base: position 23,138 of record QJPP01005902.1, on the reverse strand, counting down.
AGAGTTGAAGAGTCTTAGAGTATTGAATAAATTATATTGCGCATTCTTCATTTCTTTTATGTTTTCTCTTGTTTCAAGCAATTGCAAACATCAAACAATTATTTTGATTTTAAATTATCAATTTATTGAATAAGGTGCAATTACATAAGATCAATAATATCTCAAGAAAGATTATAAGATTTAAAAAATATAAAATTTTATATCTCAAAAGCAAAACAAATTAGACTTCAAATAAAATATATATGATTTTTTTTAAAGATATAAGGCCTGCCGTTGAAGTTTGACTTTAGGTCTCCAATCTTATTGAGCTGCCCCTGCATATAAATGGCTAAATCTAATTTCTGTATTTAATAGGACTAGCTTAATGTACGTGCATTGTATGTGTGTGCCACATCAGTATAAAATAATGCATACAAAAATAATAAAGTATATAATATTAAAGTTACAATATATGCAACATTATATTCATTTAAATGAAATAAATGTGTGTTCTTCTAATTTTGGCATATGTGTATTGTACATGTATATCACATCAACTAGTTAACACAAAATACATACAAAAATATATTGTTGAGAAATAGCAATTAACACAAAAAATAAATGTAATATTTGCTTAAATGATGAAAAAATTATTAAATTAATATATAAGATAAATTAACTATATTTTAAATCTGCAAAAATAATAAATTTAGTTATATTAGTTATATAATATTTTTAATTATAGATATAATATGAGATACAAAGATGTTGTGTTATTGTATATTTCTATATTATATAAGAGGAGGTTTCAACCTGTATGCTATTTGTCAATTTTTTTAATACCAACGCATTTTAGTCATTTCACCCTGTCAAGATGATAAGTATTTAGGCTATATTCGTATAACGAGTTATAGCATCTACAAGCCACATAATAGTGAATTATTTAGATTTCTCTCCTTTTATATCATCTCTATCTCTTCTTCTATGTTTAATAAGAAGAGCAAACATAAGATGTTATGTTTTCTTGTCAAAAAATTTATTCCATATTATATGTCACGACTCTATTTCTCAAGTCATGATAGCACCTACAACCCCTCCTGCAGGCGTACCAATCCCTGTAGCCCAGAATAGTCAGTAATAAGCTACTAGCTAACCATACAAGCTGAAGAACAAGATATAAGCGGAAGCAAGAGATAAAGTAAAGGAATAAAGCAACAGGAATATATATACAAGGAACTAAACCAATCCCACGACCTGGTATCACAGTATAAGAGCCGCTATTACATAAACAAAGTACAAGGGTCCAAAATGAATATACACAACTGTCTCCGAATAACAAAAGAATACATAATACAAAATAGGAGATAAAATCTAAGCTACGGTCACCAAGAGCTCACCCTCTGTCTTGGATGATCCAAAAGCACCCCGCACGAGTCTCCACGAGTCAACATCGATGGCCCATACTAGGATCTGCACAAGGGGGGATGCAGAGTGTAGTATGAGCACCAATTACAAAGCAACAGGCACCCAGTAGGCATCATAGGCTGACTGAGCGCATATATGATATAAAAGCAGTAAATAGCAGAGTGAAGGAAAATAGTCACAGAAGAAAGCAAATAAGTACACGGAAGCAAGCACAGACAGAATATAAGAAGAAAACAATCATACTCGGCTAGCTACTAGAAATATACATCACAGAACACAGATGAAGGAAAGAAGAATGCACCCGGGATTCTTGCAACAACAATATATACAGAGAAAGTTTAAGAAATAGGCGGTATACCGGTAATCTCAAGTAAAGGGAAGGAAGGGAATCAAATAACATAATCATGCTTGAAACACTAATATTAGCCAACTCATGCTAATAACACAGCTCTCAAATACGAATAATCGAGTAAGAATCAAAATGTGACTATAAGAAGAACCAGTACTACGATAGGATAATAATAATAATAAATCTACCTACAGTCCTAACGAGCGCCCATACACCCGAGGAACACATACAAGCAAAAACAAACCCTCCAGCATCCCATACTACCGGCGTGTACACTCAGCAAATAGCAAACAAGGGTGGAATCATGCACAAATGAATGATATGATGCAATAGTATGAAACCAAGTGTAACCGTAGTACCGTATGTACCTCCTCGTAGGATCCATGGAAGGACGCACCCGTATACCTCAACTCCATCATATACCCCTTCTCTGGTACACTCAGCACGTAGCCTCTGTTCCGGATCAGCAAGGTCCATGGAAGTCCTCGACCAGATACTAAATCTCAGAATATCTAATATAACTGCCCGGAGTGTATCCGAGTCTAAACCAGTAACCAAATGTCGAAATGAGTGCCCGGAGTCTATCTGGGTCTAAATCAGGAAAACAAGTCTCAAAATCCCACCCTAAAGGCTGCCCAGGGTGTATCTGGGTCTAAAATAGTAATAAAAACAAGTCTATTGCTCGGCTCGACCGAGTCTAGTATCATCTCAAATTTGTAGTAAATATGTCTAGCACTAAGGCTCAGCCGAGTCTAGTATAAGTGTAAAAATAGTGATAAAATCATCATTTAGTCTCTCTTACCCCAAGAAGATCCATAAAATTAGTTCCAAAACCCTTTATAACGATTTTTAACAAAAATGGGTCCTCGAGGCCTTGCAAGGTTTAGAAAATCGTATATAGTAGGCCCGCAGCCAAAATAATAGTAAAACATGTAGAAATCTCTTTATATGCATGATAACGGTATGCCAAAACACAAACAGTATCCCAATGTCTAATAATCAACCTATCGGCCCTGCACAGGCCTTGATCGCTCTATAGCATATATAACCAGCTTTATAATCATAATATCAATGTCTGAGACTCACGTACATTCCCAAATAACCCACCTTCTATGGTTCAGAGTTAAATACAAGGCCACACAGGACCACAAGGGTAATACTACCAACTACAATGAAATACTACAATGATACGAGTGAAATTAGAGGGACAAAAATGAAGCGGACAAGGTCTAGGGTGCCAAGCTAATAAAACCCAATCCAAGGATTCTAATTAGTATGATTATAGCCTATATATGCAAAGTCTAGAAAGAGGAAATTGTGACCTACCTGTCGCCCGACGACAAGCTGCTAGAACAATGATGTCCAAGCTCAAACTGCTCCGAGAAGCTTCGAACAACAGTCAAACTATCATAAATATAATCTACGCATTAGAATGAAGCTAACGATACCCATATAGCTAAAAGTATAGCCAGGTCAAAATTCGTGTCAAAAGCGGGCCTGTGAGCCCCACAACCCAAAACAGGAAATAAAACAGTGCACGATGATCCAAACACTCCCATGAGTGCATACTCCAAAAATGAGCGGATTTAGCCAATCACAAGGGCTCAAAACAGCCCGCCATCTAAGAGAAATATAGAGGAAAATTAAAGAAGGAAATACCGGAAATGAACAAAGAAACTTACCAAATTGGAGACAAGGAGATGGTCACGGACCGAGAATTTACACCCTAACACTTCTGGGATGAAGCTACACTGGTAGGAGAGAGGTTGGATCTAATAACATTGGTGGAGTTTGATTTTGCAGTGATAAAAATGAAGAGGGAAGTATAAATACTGCCAGGGGTCCTACTTCGCAATCGCGAAGGAACCTTACGTTGTCGCGAGGACCACGCTGAATAGACCATCGTGATTGCGAGGACTAGCCATGCGGCCATGAAGAACATTGAGGGAGGGACTACATCATGGTCGCGAGGAGGGATCTCACGATTGTGTAGAGAAAAGGTAGTTGGGTCCACTTATCCTTCATCGTGATTACATGAAGGGACCCTCGCGGTTGCGATAACCAATGAGGTAGACCATCACGATCGCGATAGCTTCCCTCGCGGTCACGATTAAGGCCTGAGTCCTACACCTGCAACAATAACCATCAGAAACTTAAGGGGAAAAAAGTCTCCGAATGGGCCCATAGGATCATCCGGGACCCCGCACACGTAAATGAACTATGCCACCGCTCTAGAAACAACATTCTAGACTCAACAATATTCACAAAAATTCCAACGGAGGTCGATTTAATAAAAAGTGGGCCCCACACCCAAAACCTACCTTTAGGCCAACTTTTTCAAAACGAAACTCCATGGCCTAAAATGAGTCCAAAAACCTCGAGACCCGAACCAAAGGTCCATCTAGCCCAAAGTTGACATTTCAGATCTAACAACGCTGACGAAATTTCCATCCGAGGCTGTCTTCTCCAAATGTTGACCAAAGTCAAACCTCTAAGTTCAACTGGCTAGAGAATACAAAAAGCAACACAAAACTAATCTGAAAGCTCTCAGACCCCGACCAATGGTCCATCTAGACCAAAATCCATGGTTCAGAGCTAACATAACTATTAGAATTCAATTCTGAGCATGATTACCAAGAATGTTGATCAAAGTCAATGATATTTTAAGTCAAAGCTCTAAAATGGGGAAACAACCATAAAGACCAAATGAACACTCAGGGCACTCAACCATCGATTCCAACACGCCATAAATGACTTGGGGCCGCTACAAGCAAACTCTAACAATTCAAGGAGGGCATAAATGTGGGAATGATCAGAAGGGTCATTACATCATCCACTACTAAAAAGGTCTTTGTTCCTCGAAAGTAAAAAACAAGGGTGTACATGAAGGCTCAAACAACTGTGGATACTGAGCCCGCATATCTCTCTCGGTCTCCCAGGTATCCTCTTTAACCAGACGGTGCCTCTACTAAACCTTAACTACCGGAATCTCTCTTGATCTTAACCTCCTGACATCTCTAGCCAGAATAGCTACTGGCTCCTCAACAAAGATCAAACTCTCATCCAACTATACCGAATCCCACTGCAACACATGGGACTCATCTGGAACATACCACCTCAGCATCGATACGTGGAATACTGGATGCATAGCTAAAAACATTGGAGGTAATGCTAACTGATAGGCGACACTACCAACTCTCTAAAGTATCTCAAATGGCCCAATATACCTGGGACTAAGCTTGCCCCGCCTACTAAATCTCATCACGCCCTTCATGGGTAACACACAGAGAAATACCAAGTCACAAACAATGAACTCTAAGGCACAAAGTCTACAGTTTGCGTAGCTCTTCTACCTACTCAAGGCTACTCAAAGTCTGTCCTGAATCACTCAGACTCGGTCTAAGGAATCACAAAGCAAGTCTGTACTCTGCAGCCTAGACTTCAAACCATCAAACCAACCCACTGGCGATCTGCAATGCCTACCATACAATGCCTCAAATAGTGCCATGTAGATACTCGAATTAAAACTGTTATTATAAGCAAACTCGGCCAACGGTACATACTGTTCCCAAGAACCTCCAAAATTAAGAACATAGGCCTGTAACATGTCCTCCAAGACTCGGATAGTCCTCTCGGACTGGCCATTTGTATAAGGGTGGAAGGCAGTATTAAGCTGAACCTTTTTACAAAAGTCACACTGAATAGTCCTCTAAAAATTGAGATATGAACTGAGTGCCACAGTCTGAATGATAGAAGATGGGACCCTATACAAATGAACAACCTCACGAAGGTAAATCTAACCCAACCTCTCTGCATTGTAAGTAGAATAGACTGGAAAAAAGTGGATTGACTTAGTTAGCCTATCAACAATCACCCAAATGGAGTCAAATCATCAATAAGTGCATGACAATCAAACTATGAAGTCCATAGTGATCCCTTTCCACTTCCACTCGTGAATAGGAAGTCTCTGCATCAATCCACTCAATCTCAGGTGCTCGAACTTAACCTACTGATAGTTCAAGCACCAAGATACAAACTCCATTATGTCCAACTTTATACCACTCCACTAGTAAAGCTGCCTCAAATCTCTATACATCTTGGCTGTGCCAAGATAGATGAAATATCTAGAACAATGTGCCTCATAGAGAATCAACTGAATCAAATCCCCAACTCTCAGAACATAAAAATGACTATCAAACCTCAGAACACCATCAGAACCCAAAGTATCCCAATTGGCCTCACCATGAACAATCTAATCACGAATGTCACATAACCACTATTCTTCAAACTGACGACTCTGAATCTGATCAACCATTGTAGAACGAACCTCAATACTGGCAAGAACTCTGCTAGAATCCGACAAGTCAAGACTAACCAACCAGTATCCAAGGACGGAACATCTAAGGCCAAGGACCGCTCTAAAACTGGAAGTGAAGATAGGCTTCCCATACTCACTGTCTTCCAGCTCAATGCATCCGCTACCATGTTTTCCTTGCCCGGATGATATAGAATAGTGAAATCATAGTCCTTCAGTAACTCAATCCATCTCCGCTGCCTAGAGTTTAGATTTCATTGACTCGTGATGTATTAAAGACTACGGTGATTAGTGAAGATCTCACAGTGAACCCCATATAAGTAGTGCCTTCAAATCTTGAGCGCAAAGACTACCACCGCCAACTCCAAGTCATGAGTAGGGTAGTTGCACTCGTGAAACTTCAGCTATCTCAATGCATAAACTATCACATGACCCTGCTGCATCAATACACAACCAAGACCAACACCTGAAGCATCACAATATACTGAAAAGACTTGACCCTGTACTGGCAATATCAATACTAGAGCTGAAGTCAATAAGGCCTTAAGCCTCTGAAAACTGTCCTTGCACTAATCTGACCAATAAAATGGGACGTCCTTCCTAGTCAGCCTAGTCAAAGGTGCTGCTATGGAAGAAAAACCCTCGATGAGCCTCTTCTAGTACCCTGCTAACCTAATAAAGTTGTGAGCCTCGGTAAGAACAGTAGGTCTCAGCCAATCACGAACGACTGAAATCTTTCTCGAGTCTACTCTAATCCCATCCTTAGACACCACGTGTCCTAGGAATGCTACAGACTTAAGCTAAAACTCACACTTTGAGAACTTGGCATAAAGCCGATGATCTCTAAAAGTCTGGAGTATAATCCTTAAGTGCTAGTCATGATCATCTCTACTCCACGAGTATATCAATATGTCATCGATGAATACTATCACAAATGAATCAAAATACAACTGGAGCACCCTGTGCATCAAGTCCATGAACACTGCGGGGGCATTAGTCAATCTAAAAGTCATCACCAGGAACTCATAGTGGCCATAATATGTCCTGAATGCTATCTTATGGATGTCTTTCACCCTAGTACTCAACTGGTGGTAGGCTAACCTCAAATCTATCTTCAAAAACAAGGGTGAACCCCAAAGCAGATCAAACAAGTAATCTATGTGTGGTGTTGGATACCTACTCTTCATAGTCATCTTATCCATCTACCGATAAGCAATACACATCTGCATCAACCCATCTTTCTTCTTCACAAATAGAACCGAAGGACCCCAAGGTGACATACTAAGCCTAATGAAACCCTTAGCTAACAAGTTCTTGAGCTGATCCTTAAGCTCCCTCAACTTAGTTGGAGCCATACAATATGGATTAATAGTAATGATCCTAGTGCCCAATTCTAACTCAATAGAAAAGTCAATATCTCTCTCAGGTAGAAGGCCTAGCAGGTTGGTTGGAAACACATCTAAGAAATATCTAACCACATGAACTGACTCAGAAGAAAAAGTGTCAGCTCTAGCATCTCAGACAAATGCTAGATAATCCAAACACTCGCGAGAAATCAATTTCCTAGCATGAAGGCAAAAAAAGAACCCAGACGGTGCGCGGCTAATAGAACCCTTCCACACAACAGGGGATAAGTCAGGCATGGCTATGGTAATGGTCTTGGCATAAAAATCCCAAACTACTCGATGAGGGGATAACCAGTCCATGTACAGAATCATATCAAAATCTAACATGTCTAAAATCATCAAGTCACCCTAAATCTCCAAATCACCAATAACAATCATACTTGATCTCACAACACAATCCACTACTAAAAAATCACCTACTGGGGTCAAAACACATACCAGAATACATAATGACTCACTAGACAACCCAAACAAGGAACATAGTAGGTAGAAACATATGAACATGTAGATCTAGGATCAAATAAAGCTAAAGCTGACTGGCGACAGACATAAATTATACCTGTGATCACCGCATTCGAGGCCTCTACCTATGATCTACTGGGACTGCATAAAAGTAACGCCGACCTTTACCTAACCAACTGCTATCCCTACCACCTATCCTTCTATACAGGGCACCACCTCTACCCTGAATATCACCTTCTCTAGACGGTGGATGCACTGCTCTGATAGGCTGAGAGGCTGGCAGAACTATACTCCACTGGGGGCAATCTCTGGCATAATAACCAATAACACTGCACTCATAACAAGGCCCTGATGGCCCACCCTACTGGGATGAACTAGCTGCACTAGTGTGTCCACCATGTCTTGATTCCCTAGAAGCTATACCCCTTGAAGTTTGACCATGGTAACCCTACTGACTACTCTGACCGTACTCAAATTGAGACCCACCTAAAGCCTGTAGTGATGACTGAACTAGCCGGCTAGACTGACCCTAATACTGCTGTGGCTGATACCTTCAGCCCCTCTAGCCTAAACCTCTACCACTGTAGCTGCCCTAATATCGTGGCCTCTTATCTCTGGCCCCCAGATCATGATGGTACAAATCCTCCATAGTATGAACATGGTATGCAATAGCCTAGAAGGATTGCCCACTTGCAACTAGTACCTCAACCGTCTGTCTAAGATTTATCCTCAATCCCCAAACAAGTCTATGGACTCTGTCAGGCTCGATAGGCATGCTCATAGTCCCAAATAGAGCTAGCTGGTGAAAGCGAGTCTCATACTCCAATACATATATAGATCCCTATGTAAGTCTGGTGAACTGCTCTCTACGACGCTCTCGATCTCTCTGTGGCAAGAACTTAGACATAAAGGCCTTATACAACTCTTTCCAAACCCACTCAGGAGACAAAGATGGTCTGCAAGCCACCTGGGCCCTCTAGCTGATAAGCGGTATAACCCACATCGTGAGTCTCCAACAACCCCAAATGATGTAGTATCTCCTCACAAGTAGATATAAATTCATATGGATCCTGACCAAAAGTACCAGAAAACCTCGGTAGTGCCAATCTAAAAAATCTACCCAGAGCCTTCTGCTTTGTCTCTATCATAACTAGGTGAGGAGCAAGAGGCTGTGCAACAAAAGGTACCAGAAGAACCTCAGCACGAGGAGCCACAGTAGCAGGCTACGCTCCTGAACTCTGAACACCCAGGGCTTCCCCTTGAGCAGATGTGTGTGTTACCTCAGAAGGCTAACCCCCAATCATACCCAACTACTAAAGAAGTAAACCCTAAATATCTAATGAAGGAGCTAGGGCTGATGCTTGTATAGAAGCTGGTGCTAGCACTGGTGGCACCTAGGCTGTCCCCTAGTCTACATGATATTGCTCTGGGACTAACTCAGGCTCAATCTCATCCCTAGGAGCTTTAGCTAGTGCCGCTGCTCAGGCACGTCCTCAGCCTCTACCTCTATAACCTCCCAGGCCCATAGCTAGAGTCAGGTGTGCTAGGGTTGAAGGCTCTCCCTCGCTCGCTATCAAAGACCTTATACGAGCCATCTGGAGAAGAGTGAACTAGAACAAGTGAAATTCTAGGAAACCAACTAGGATAAGATGCAATATAGAAACAAAAAAAGAGTCATGTTTCCTAAGATGCAACTGTAGCCTCTCGAGGATTGAGTACGGGCGTCTCCCCACCCTGATCCGTAGGACTCTACTAGATATTGGCTCCTATACTGATGACATCGATGAACCTAGGATCTGATACCAAGCTATCACAACCCGATTTCTTAGGTCATAATTGCACCTACAATCCCTCCTATAGGCGTACCAATCCCCATAGCCTAGAACGGTCAGTAATAGTCTACTAGCTAACCATACAAGTGGAAGAAAAAGATATAAGTAGAAGCAAGAGATAAAGTAAAAGAATAACGCAACAGGAATACATATACAAAGAACTAAACTAATCCCACAACCTGGTATCACAATACAAGAGCCGCTACTACATAAATATAGTACAAGGGTCTAAAATGAATATATACAAATGTCTTCGAATAATAAATGAGTACATAATACAAAAGAGGAGATAAAAGCTAAGCTTTGGTTGCCAAGAGCTCACCCTCTATCTTGGATGATCCAAAAGCACCCCGCACGAGTCTTCACAAGTCAACGGTAATGGCCCACACTAAGATCTACACTAGGAAGATGCAGAGTATAGTACAAGCACTAATTGCAAAGCAACAAGTACCCAGTGGGCATCATAGGCCGACCAAGCGCATATAAGATATAAAATCACTAAATAACAGAATAAAGGAAAATAGTCACAGAAGCAAGCAGAAAAGTGCACGGAAGCTAGCACAGACATAATATAAGGAGAAAACAATCATACTCGGCTAGCTACTAGAAATATATATCACAGAACATAGGTGAAGGAAAGAAGAATGCACTTAGGGTTTCCTTGCAACAATAATATATATAGACAAAGTTTAAGAAATAGACAGTATACCGGTAACCTCAAGAAAAGGGAAGGAAGGGAATAAAATAACATAATCATGCTTGAAACACTAATCTAGCCAACTCATGCTAATAACATAGCTCTCAAATACAAATAATCGAGTAAGAATCCAAATGTGACATAACAAGAACTAGTACTATGATAGGATAATAATAATAAAAATACCTATAGTCCCAATGGGCGCTCATATACCCAAGGAACATATACAAGTGAAAACAAACCCTCTGGCATCCCATACTATCAGAGCATACACTCAGAAAACAACAAACAAGGGTGGAATCATGCACAAATGAATGATATGATGCAATAATGTGAAACCAGGTGTAACCATAGTACTGTATGTACTTCTCCGATGTCAATAGGCCCAGTAGGTAGGATCCATGAAAGGACGCACCCGTATACCTCAACTCCACCGTATACCCCTCCTCCAGCTCACTCAACATGAAGCCCTTTATCCGGATTGGCAAGGTTCATGGAGGTCCTCGACCACATACTAAATTTCAGAGTCTCATAATATCCAATATAACTGTCAAAGTGTATCCGAGTCTAAACTAGTAACCAAAATCTTGAAATGAGTGCCCGGAGTCTATCTGGGTCTAAATTAGTAAAACAAGTCTCAAACTCCCCCCTAAAGGGTGCCCAGGGTGTATATGGGTCTAATGCAATAGTAAAAACAAGTCTGTCACTCGGCTCGACCGAGTCTAGTATCGTCTCAAATTAGTAGTAAAACATGTCTAGCACTACGGATCAACCGAGTCTACTATAAGTGTGAAAATAGTGATATAATCATCATTTAGTCTCTCTTACCCTAAGAAGATCCATAAATCAGTTCTAAAACCCATTATAACCATTTTTACTGAAAATGGGCCCTCGGGGCCATGCAAGGTTTAGAAAATAATATATAGTAGGCCCGTAGCCAAATAATAGTAAAATATGCTGAAAATCTCTTTATATGCATGATAATGGTATGCCTAAACACAAACAGTAGCCCAATGACTTACAATCGACCTACCGGCCCTGCACAGGCTCTGATCGCTCTACATCATATATAACCAACTTTATAATCGTAATATAAATGTCCGAGACTCGCATACATTCCCAAATAACCCGCCTTCTATGATCCAGAGTCAAATAGAAGGTCACACATAACCACAAGGGTAATACTACCAACTACAACAAAATACTACAATGATACGAGTGAAATAAGAGGGCTAGAAATGAAGCAGACAAGGTCTGGGGTACCAAGCTAATAAAACACAACTCAAGGATGCTAATTAGTACAATTATAGCCTATATATGCAAAGTATAGAAAGAGGAAACCATAAACTACCTGTCGTTCAATGACAAACTACTAGAACAATGATGTCCAAGCACGAACTTCTCTGAGAAGCTCCGAACTGCAGTCAAACTAACATAAACATAATCTACGAAATAAAACAAAGCTAACGACACCCATATAGCTAAATGTATATCTGGGCCAAAAGTGGGACCGTGGGTCCCACAACCTAAAACTAAAAATAAAAAAGCGCATGATGATCCTAAAACTCCCATGAGTGCATGCTCCAAAAATGAGCGGATTTAGCCTACAACAAGGGCTCAAAATAGCTCGCCATCTAAGAGAAACAAAGTGGGAAATAATTAAAAAAGGAAATACCAATAATTAACAAGGAAACTTACTGAATTGGAGACAAGGAGACGGTCATGGATCGAGAATGTACACCCTAACACTTCTAGGATGAAGCCACACTGGTAGGAGAGAGCTTGGAGCAAATCAAATTGGTGGAGTTTGGTTTTGAAGTGATGAAAATGAAGAGGGAAGTATAAATACTACCAAGGGTCCTTTTTCGCGATCGCGAAGAGACCCCACGCGATCATGAGGATCACGCTTCCTAGACCATCACGATCATGAGGACTAGCCATGCAGTTGCGAAAAACACAGATAGAGGGACTACATCGCGGTTGTGAGAAGGGATCTCGCGATGATGTAGAGAAAAGGTACCTGGGTCCACTGGTCCTTCATCGCAATCGCGTGAAGGTACCCTCATGGTCATGATGACCAACTAGGAAGACCATCGCGATCGCGATGGCTTCCCTCGTGATTGCAATTAAGGCCTGATGCCTACACCTGCAACAACAACCAGCAGAAACATAAGCGAAAAAAAGTCTCTGGATGGGCCAACATGACTCATCCGGGACCACGCACGCGAAAATGAACTTCACCACCACACTATAAATAACATTCTAAACTCAACAAAATCGACAAAAAATCCAACAGAGGTCAATTTAATGAAAAGTGGGCCCCACGTTCAAAACTAACATTTAGGACTACTTCTCCAAAATGGAACTCCATGGCCTAAAACGCATCCGGAAACCTCGGGACCAAAACCAAAGGGCCCTCTAGCCCAAAGTCGACATATTGGATCTAATAGTACTAACATAATTTCTATCTGATGTCGTCTTCTCTGGATGTTGATCCAAGTCAAACCTCTAAGTTCAACTGGCTAGAAAACACAAAAAATAACACAAAACTAAACCAAAACCTCCCAGACCTAGACCAAGGGTTCGTCTAGACTAAAATCCATGTTCGGAGCTAACAGAACTGTCATAATTTAATTCTGATCATTATTACCAAGAATGTTGATTGAAGTCAATGATATCCTAAGTTTAAGCTCTAAACTGGGGAAATGGCTATAAAGACCAAATAAATGGCCAGGGCATTGAACCACTATTCCCAATAAGCCATAAATGACTTGGGGCCACTACAGACAAGCTCTAATAGTACAAGGAAGGCATAAACACGGGAATGACTGGAAGAGTCATTATATTATATCATCTTTAGGTTTTTGATTATCATTTTTTTGCTTTTTGGGTTATATTTTTTTGGGTTTCTTGATTCTAATGGAAGAGGAATAGCCAATTCAATTCTTGTGTTTCTAGATGGATTAGATTGGTTATTTGAATTTTAATTCAATTCTTCTGTTTCTAGATAGATTAGATTGGTTTACAAGATGTAGATTTGTAGGGTTTTCCTCCTTTCAAAGATGTAGGAGTAATGTTTTTTTTGAAGAAATTACCAGACGAGAAATAGAGAGAAGGGTTTGTGGGTTTAGATGAAACTAAAGAATTTGAAAAAGCTGTCAATTATCATAAGATTTGTATCCCATACCAATTTTCATGAAAATTATTTATGTTAGAAATATTTTCATGAACTTTCATAGATTCAAAGTAAAGTTACAAATTTTATGTTTGTTTTAGACTAAAATTATATTTTTTGTTTCTGTTACAGTCTTCCATAGTGCATACATAATTTTCAAGTCACATAAGATAATTCATTTGATTATTATGGGTCTCTTTGGAAAGTCACCTGGTAATTGAAATTGATGTAATTAATAGGACAGTAATTACCAGCCAAGTAATTATACAACCTAGTAATTATGATGACCTATTTATTTGCCATAATATAATTAAAGTGTAATTACAAGTGTACTGTCTAGTTGCACAAGTGCAATCACATGGTAATATTAAAATTTTAAAATAAAAGTGAAATATCAAAAACTAAAAATTTATATCAAACAAATAAGGGACATTATAAATGATATTAAAATAAATATTTAAGATATATATATATATATATATATATATTATCTTTTGAAATATATTAATTAATAAATACATATTCTTAACTAATATTATAAAAAAAAAATTGATTTATATTTTTTAAATTAGTATATTTTAATTAAATTAATCATAGAAACTTAAAGTACATGATTTTTAAGAATATCATAAAATGCATGTTTAACAAAAAAATTAATATTAAAAATATAATGTGTAATGACCCTTCCGGTCATGTTTGCATTTTTGCCTTCTTTGTACTATTAGAGCTTGCCTGTAGCGGCTCCAAGTTATTTATGACTTACTGGGACCGGTGGTTTGGTGCCCGAGTTATTTGTTAGGTTATTATGACCATTTTCCTGTTTTAGAGCATTAACTTAGGAAATCATTGACTTCAGTCAACATTCTTAGCAAGCGTAGTCGGAATCAAATTCTGACAGTTTTGTTAGCTCTGGAGTATGGACTTTGTTCTAGTTGGACCTTTAGTCGGGGCCTGGGAGCTTTCGATTTGGTTTTACCTCCCTTTCTGTGATTTCAGGCCAGTTGGGCTTGAATGTTTGACTTTAGTCAACATTCGGAGAGGACAGACTCAGATGGAAATTCCTCAGCACTGTTAGCTCCAGAATGTCAACTTTGGGTTAGAGGGACCTTTGGTTTGGGTCCCCAGGATTTCAGACTCATTTTTGGCCTTTTGGTTTTGTGTTGGTTAAAGTTGGTTGATTGGGCATGGGGCCCACTTTTCATATTAAATGATCTCCGACGAGAGTTTCATCATTTTCATTGAGTCCGGAATATCATTTTTAGTAAGGTAGGATCTTGGGTTTGTGCCCATGAGGTTCGGAATGTTCCCCGAGTGTGCGATCGGAATGTCATTTCTGGTATAGGTGCAGCGGCGGTGCCTTGGCCACACCTACACCCTAGGTGCCACGTCTGCAGTGCCTGGTGTCTTCTGTAGGGGGCGCACCTGCACTCCTTTGCCCACCACGGCAATGGCGCCCTTGCGATGCTCTGGGCACACCTGTGCCTAGCACCTGACAGCCTATATAAACTCTTTCTCCTTCATTCTTTCAAAACCCCAAATGATCTCCACCATTTTTTCTAGAGATCAAATTTCCAAAACCTGTGTGGGACCATATTCAAGCATTGGGGTGATTATTTCCATTCCCATGATGAAGTTTCCATCTTCAATTGTAAGTATTCCTCTCTTTATTTTCGTAATTCTCCCTTTTAATCCTTAATTTGTTCTTGAGAATTTAGGGCTGGTTTGGGGCCTTTCCTTGCTCATTTTTTACTTAATTTTTGAGCATGTGTTCCTGGTAACGTTGGGAACCTCATAATAACTTTCATTTATGGTTTTGGGTTGCAGGGCCTATGGGCTCGCTTTTGACCCGAATTTTGACCCAGCTAGATTATTAGTATTAAGGGTACCGTTAGCTTTGTATTGATGAGTAGAGTGTTGTTTTGATAGTTGCTTTGGTATTTGGGACTTCTCGAAGCAGCTCAGGCTTAGATGACGTCTTTCCAGTAGCTTGTCGTCGGACGTCAGGTAGGTTATGGCTTACCTACCTTAGACTTTTCGTATATAAAATATAATTGTATTATTTAGCATCCTTAGGTTGGGTTTACTAGGTTGGCACCTCAGACCTTGTACTTTTCCTTCTGGACCTCTTATTTCCTACATTGGCTTTAGTATTTGAACTAGTTTTGTGGTATTACCTTTGCGGCCCTGTGTGGCCTTTGTACATGCCTTTGGACCATAGATGGTGGGATAAGTGGGGAATGTCTGTGAGTCCTGGACATTGGTTCATAATTATGAGCTGGTTATCTATGTTGTAGAGCGGATTGAGCCTGTGCAGGGCCGATAAGTTGATTGTGAGCTGTTGAGCTATTGATTGTGTTTGGGCATATCATTATCATGCAAAGAGTTTTCTGCATTTATTTATTACTATTATGGTTGCAGGCCTAACTATAACCAGTTTTCTAAACCTTGCATGGCCTCGAGGGCTAGTTTTCTGTTATAAATGGCTATAAATGGATTTTAACTAGTTTTATGAATTTTCTTGAAAAATAGATTATATGATGGTTTTCACACTGATTTTGAAGCGATACTAGACTCGGCCGAGCCTAGTGCTAGACATATTTTATTACTAATTTTAGACCCGGATAGACTCTGGGAATTTATATTGAGGTTATGAGATTTAGGGATTTTAGACACGGATAAATTCTGGGCACTCACTTTGGGATTCTGAGATTTTGTATATAGTTGCGAAGACCTCTATGGACCTTGCCAATCTTGACCAGGGGCTACGAGATGCGAGTGCCAGAGGAGGGGTATATTGTGTAATAAAGGTATACGGGGGACTCCTTTCATAGATCCTACCTGCGGGCCTACAGGCACCATAGGAGGTCATATAGTACTACTGACACACTTGGTTTTATCATATCACATCATATCATTCATTTTGTGTATAATTCCACCCTTGTTTGCAATTTGTTGAGGGTACGCTTCTATAGTATGGGATGTCGGAGGGTTTGTTTTCACTTGTATGTGTTCCTCAGGTGTATGGGCTCCTATTGGGACTGTGAGTAGATTAGCTTACTCTCTCCTATTGTAGTACTTATTAGTTTCCTTTTCGATCATTGGTGGATTAGATTATTCTCTCATATCGTAGTGCTTGTGAGGTTACCTTTTCGGTCATTCTTATCTTATGAGTTGTATTGTTAGCATGCTTATGTTAGTTTCTTTTCCTTCTTTCCCTTTTATTTGAGGTTACTGGTATACTACCATGTTCGTTAAACTTTCTATATATATTGTTGTTGCAAGGATCTAGGTATGATCTGTACTCCTTCACCTGTGTTTTGTAATATATATCTTTTGTAGCTAGCATAGTATACTTGTATTCTCCCTGTCTTCTATCTATTGCTAGTTTTTGTGTACTTTCCTCCATTTGCTTCTGTGACTACTTCTTTTCTATCTGCTATATACTACTTTTATATCTTATATATTCTCAGTGGGCCTATGATGCCTATTGGGTGCCCGTTGCTTTGCAGTTAGTTCTCATACTACACTTCTGCGTAGATACTCGTGCAACATTTTTGGGCATCCGAGACATAGGGTGAGCTACTGACGAATGAGGATTGACCATATTTCTTATTTTGGCCCTATTTATTGTTTTGTTTATTTAGAGACAGTTGTATATTCTTCTTTTGCACCTTCTAGTACTCTGTATATTTTTAGTAGTGGCTCCTGTACTTTTGATACTAGGTCGTGGGATGGTGTACTTTATTTATATGTATATTTAGCTTGCTTTCCTTTCGCGTTGCTTTCTCTATGGACTACGAGAATTGGTTTGCCTATAGGGGGTTGTAGGTGCCATCATGACCCAAGGAAATCGGATCATGACAGTTTGGTATCAGAGCCCTAGGTTCACTAGTGTCATTGGTACAAGAGCAAGTGTTTAGTAGAGTATCGTGGATCGGTATAATAATATTCGTATCTAATCTGCGGGAAGCTATAGAGCATTATTAAGAAAAGTTCCCTATTCTTGGATCCTTATCGTGCATTCTTGACTCTATCAACTTCTAAACTTCATTGTTTCATTCCTTTTCAGATGTCTAGGATGAGTACGACAACGGGTGGTGATGAGACTTCTGCACCTGTTGCTACAGTGCTTTCTCCAATGCTAGAATTTCAGATCAAGAGCTTACCGCATCAACTAGGGGGTTTGGGGCCATTCCAACCTCTGTTGGGATTTATGGCTAATCCAGTTCTTCAGGACACCCTGGCTAGGACTCTGAGTATTACGGAGGGTATGGCACAGGTAGGGGCAGTACCCAATTCTTCGAGCGGTGCTTAAGCTAGGTTTGAGGTTATAGGTCTCCAGAAGGGTTCTATGATGGTTTTGGAGTATGAGGCAAGGTTTCATGAGGTGACTAGGCGTACTGGTACGACTTTGCCTACCAAGTTTGAGAGAGTATAGGGTTTTGTTAGAGGATTGATTTCACCACTTGATTTGGCGATAGAGCACTTAGTGACGGTTAGGACTACCTTTATTCAGGTGGTTGATCATGCTTGGGATATAAAAGGGTTATGTCGCGAGGCATATGGAGGCATTGGCAAGAGGCATCGCTGTCAGGGCAGTTTTCATGGTTCTCAGTGTCGAGGTCGGGGGTTCTCTGGTAGAGATGGGTTTCATTGCTTTCTGTTTAGAAGGCTAGTTCTGGTGGCTCCACAAGATTCAGGAGGCGAATGTCCAAGGCATGTTAGGCAGAGCAGACATGGTACAGGTTAGGCTTTTCGAGATTTGCCTTCTGGCTATGTAGGCCATGGTGTCCAGTCAGTCTCAGTGAGATCTTTACATCAAACTTCATCTTTTAGAGGTTGCTTCCAGTGTGGTTAGTTTGGGCACTTTGCTAGGGATTTCCCCATGATCACGCATTCCAGTTAGCAGTGTCAGCAGGCTTTATCTCCCAAGGCTCCAGTGCCATCAGCTAGAGGTGGTGTACAGGGTAGTAGGGGTGGTGTAACACCCCGGAAATGGAACCATCTTCATAAGTTTAAACCTCTGAAAGATTTCATGTTTCTAGGGATTACGGGTCCAAACCACGGACCGTGGTTAGAACCACGAGTCAAGGAATGGAATCGTGGTTTGACTCCTGCAGTTCAACTTCTGGTCTGAGAACCATGGGTTGATTCTACAGACCGTAGTTTAGACCACGGACCATACTATCAACTCGTGGAACCAAAAATAGAGATCAGTACTTTCCCCAGGAACTACGACTCAGGTCTACGGACCATAGTTCATTCTATGGCCCATCCTGTTGACTTGTAGTTCCTCATCTGCAGCTTGAATGCTGAGCCTAGAACTATGACTCAGGTCTACGGGCCATATTCCATTTGACGAGTCATCCTGTGAACTCATGGTTTGCCTTCTGTAGCCTGAATCTGTGGCCAGGAACCATGAGTGGAAACCACGAGCCATGGTTTGGTCTACAACTCATGGAATCCATCTGTGATCCCTGAAAGTTGATTTTTCTAGCTTTTTTTTTATTAAGACCCAGGGGCATTTCAGTCATTACCCACCCTTTTAACCCCTAAGTGAGGTCGTTCTGGCCATTCTTAGCATGATTTCTAAACCTATTAGCCTAAGTCCATTCTCATTACCTCATTCATCTACCAAATTGGGAAAAGAACTCCTTCAAGGTCCAAGTCTCAAGCTCCAAGTTCAAGCCTCCTTTTCTTTTCAATTTCATTTGGGTTAGCATCAATCAAGGTATGTGGGTATTCATTAAGGGTTTCTTCTCACCCTTAAGCCCAAATTCCCAAATCTTTACTTTGATTTAGCAATTTATGAGATTAGGGTTTCTTACCCAAATTGGGGAAAAGTTATGGGTTTTATTTTAAAGCCTCAATTCATGATTTATCATCTATTACCCATGCTTTAATTGAAGTTTTATAAGTATTTTCAAAAGCCCATATGTCAAGTATGAATTTTAGCATGATTCCTTCGAATTGCATGTCTTCAATTAAAATTGGTATGTTTAGATAGCATAACCTCAGTTTTCATGAAATTGCATGCCTAATTATTCAAACTATCATTTTAGAAAGGAAAGTATATCTTGAATTATGGTTTTGCAAAGCCTTAAGACTCATGATATGAATTTGCATGACATCTGATATGTCTTTATGCTATATAAACAGATTTGACATTAGACATGTCATTAGTTATGATCAGTTCTGCATCCAGATATGCATCAGTATTATATGAGCTATACGTATTATTTTGGGAGTAGTATTTAACACCAAGTTGGAAAGAGTGAGAGTACCCTTAGTCTCAGAACTACGCGCCCCCTTAGGTTCTAAGTCCTTTCAGTTGGGCATCAGATTTAGTGATCACGCCACAGTCATGCCTTTATACCCTGGCAAGGTATATAGGGTCCTTTCAATGGGGCATACACATTGGATTCCATGTAGCTCACATGGTCTATGTCAGTTAGAGAACCTCCCACAAAAATAGTATCACGTTTTAAAATGCATTGAATCGTTGCCTTCAGATTTCAGGGCTATTATGATTACTATGATATTTTGTATATCTTGCTTTGGCATTGCATTGTGTCTCTTGCATTTAAGTTTTACACTTACAACATGATTTCAGCTTTAAAAGTTTATTTAGCATGCTTATCTCAGATTCTTGTTTATCTCATATTTTTAGTATATCCTATAGTATTGAAGCATTTTGCACTGCATCCTTTTACGATGCAGATTCAGACACTTGCTCTCAGACTCGTGGCTAGACTACGCTAGATATTCAGCTGATTATTGGTAAGTCCTCATTATTCAAGGACTAGAGTTTCTTTCATTTCAGATTCTGAGTTATCTAGGGGCTTGTCCCAGCAACTCTTTATGATAGTTAGAGGCTTTTCAGGCATAAACACTATTCGAGTCTCCTTTTGGATTTGTTTTCCTATTTGACTTGATTATCTATACATGCAACTTTGGATATTCTTATTATGCTTCTGCTTATCTATTGAATTATCTGAGTTATGCTATGACCAAGGGTTAACTTAGGGCACTTATGGTCCTAGGTCCCATGTTACGTCAAGAGGGTAGCCTCGGGGCGTGACAAACTTCGTATCAGAGCCTAAGGTTCAAGAGTCCTAGGATGTCTGAAAGCTGCATCGAGTAGAGTCTCTTTCATGTGTGTGAAGTGCAACACACTTATGAGTGGGAAGCTATGACATGTCTTAGAAAAAACTTCACTTCTTTCATGATCATATCATGCGATAGAGTTTAACTCTAATATCTCTCTAATCCTTTCCATGTACATTTTAGATTATGCCTCGATGTGCTATGCCTCACTTGAGCCACTCGGAATGTTTCTCCTCCAGTTCTAACCCCCAAGGTCACAAATGAGGAGTTCAAGAATTCCATCCATATGCTAGCCCATACCATGGCTGCTCAGGCCAACCAGCCGGCTCCTATCCCTGTCCACTCAAAAGGTGGGGTAGCGGCCCAAGTTCGCAATTTTATCTGTATAAACCCACCAGAGTTCTGGGGGTTTGAAGGTGAATGAGGTTCCACTAAATTTTATGATAAAGTGAAGAAGGTCTTTGATATGATGCAAGTGGGTGGTGTTGATAGTGTCGAGCTAGTATCCTATCAACTCAAGGATATAGCTCATATCTGGTTCACGCAATGGAAAGAAGCTAGGTCTAGGGATGTGGTCCCTATGATTTGGGAGTGTTTCAAGAGGGATTTCCTTGACCGGTTCTTCCCAAGAGAGTTAAGGCAAGTGAAGGCCGATTAGTTTGTGAACTTGAGATAGGGATCCATGACTGTTCAGGAGTATGTGTTGAGGTCCACTCAGCTTTCTAGGTATGCTCCTGCTATGGTGGCTAACCCACACGATCATATGACCAAGTATGTCTATGAAGTCTCAGATTTGGTGAAGAAGGAGAGTAGATCTGCTATTCTCTTGAGTGACATGAGTATCTCCAGACTTATGACTCATGCTCACAAGATCAAGGGAGATAAGCTTAGGGAGATGGATAGGGAGAACAAAAGAGTCAGATTTGAGAGTTTGACAGTTAGCCATCAGAAGTCCGGAGGCGGACATCGATCTTACTTTTAGAAGAGGTCATCAGGACCAGTGAATTCTACTGCTAGTGTTCCTTCTCAGTCTTCCAGGACTCATTATGATCAGTCTGGTAGGGGTGCATGCTCTTATTTGTAGGGGAGTGGTGCAAAGGGGCCTTCTTACCCCATTTGCACCAAGTGTGGGAAGAATCATCCCGATGAGTGTCTAACCGGTAGAGAGGGCTGTTATGTATGTGGTCAGGTTGGTCATAGGATTTGAGATTGCCCTTCAACTAAGAAAGAACAGGGTGGTAGCTGGACTCAGTCGGCCCTAGCAGCTCCAAAAAGTGGACCAGCCCAGCAGGGCACCACTTCTACCTTTGGCAGTCAGCGCCAGAAATGTCTTTATTCCATGTCCTCTCGACAGGACCAGGATATTTCATCAGACATTGTTACTGATATGTTAAAAGTCTTCTCTGTAAACGTGTTTGATTTTTTAGACCTCGGTGCCTCTTTATCTTTTGTGACCTCTTATGTAGTATGCAAGTTTGAAATTTGCCCTGAATTACTTTTAGAACCCTTTTGTATTTCTACTCCTATTGGTGAGTCAGTCCTAGGCAAAAGAATCTACAAAAATTACCCTATCGCAGTCCTTCATAGAGTCACTTCAGTGGATCTAGTAGATTTGGAGATGACTGATTTTGATGTTACTCTTGGTATGGATTGGTTGTATGCTTGTTATGCCTCGGTTGATTGTCGTACTCGAGTTTTTAGTTTTAAGTTTCCAAGTGAACCTGTCTTAGAGTGGCAGGGTAGTCCTCCATCCTCGAAAGGTCATTTCATATCTTATCTTAGGGCTAGAAAAATAATCTCTAAGGGTTATGTTTATCATATAGTTTGGGTTATGGACACGGAGTCCGAAACCCCACCCCTTCAGTCTGTTCCTATTGTGAATGAGTTCCCAGAAGTGTTTCCCAAAGATTTACCCGGAGACCCTCCTGAGTGGGAGATCAACTTTGGAATAGATCTTCTTCCAGATACTAATCCTATCTTTATTTCTCTCTATTGAATGGCTCCAACAAAACTTAAAGAGTCAAAGGATTAGTTAAAGGATCTTCTTGATAAGGGTTTCATCAGGCCTAGAATTTCTTTATGGGGTGCCCAAGTGTTGTTTGTGCGAAAAAAGGATAGTTCCCTTAGGATGTGTATTGACTATCGTCAGTTGAACAAGGTCAAAATTAAGAATAAGTATCCCATTCCTAGGATTGATGTCTTGTTCGATCAGCTTTAGGGTGTTAGTTTCTTCTCTAAGATCGACCTTAGATTCGGGTATCATCAGCTTCATGTTAGAGAGTATGATATTCTAAAGATAGCCTTCAGAACTCAATATGGTCATTATGAATTTGTGGTTATGTCTTTTAGTCTAATAAATGCTCCTGCATCCTTTATGGATTTGATGAACCG
>QJPP01005901.1:0-32042 GCA_003996215.1 Jaltomata sinuosa | reverse complement strand
CTGTTTAGCATGAATATATTTGAGTCTCTCAAATCTGCTAAAATACAGGAAAAATAAAAATGATTTCTGAACAGATCGCCATTGATATTTGCGCCGATCATCCCAGTGCTTTTTGGAATCGAAAAAAGCATATTGTTACTCTTCCGTATGAGGAGGATTTTTCAGAGGATAATATTCCGACCAAGTCTCGTCCCTGTCAAATGAATTCTGAGTTAGTAGAATTCTGCAAACGGGAAATTGATACATTATTGCAAAAAGGTTTAATAAAGCCTTCAAAATCTCCTTGGTCTTGCACAGCGTTTTATGTTAATAATGCTGCAGAAAAGGAACGAGGAGTTCCCAGGTTGGTAATTAATTACAAACCTTTGAACAAATATTTGAAATGGGTAAGGTATCCTATTCCCAACAAACGCGATTTATTAGCTAGATTATATGATGCTAATATATTTTCAAAATTTGATTTAAAATCAGGTTATTGGCAGATTCAGATATTTAAAGAGCATTCTTATAGAACTGCTTTCAATGTTCCTTTCGGGCAATATGAATGGAATGTTATGCCATTCGGATTAAAAAATGCACCATCTGAATTTCAAAAAATTATGAATGACATCTTTAATCCATATATGGATTTTATCATTGTTTATATTGATGATATTTTGGTGTTTTCTAAAACTCTTGAAATGCATATTAAACACCTTGATATTTTCAAGAAAATTGTGATACAAAATGGTTTAGTTATATCAAAACCAAAAATGAGTTTATTTCAAACTGAAGTTCGTTTTCTTGGACATCTCATTAGTCAAGGAAAAGTCACTCCTATACAGAGGGCTATAGACTTTGCATCAAAGTTTCCGGATATTATTACTGATAGAACTCAATTACAGAGATTCTTGGGCAGTTTAAATTATATTTCTCCCTTTTACAAGAATCTTTCTCGAGATTTAGCCCCGTTATATGACAGGCTAAAAAAGGATCATAAATCTCCGTGGACTAATAGTCCAATAGTCACACTACTTTGGTAAAAAACATCAAATTGCGTGTTCAATCTTTACCTTGTCTAACTCTTGCTAACCCTGCTTGGCAAAAAATTGTTGAAACAGATGCCTCAAATATTGGTTATGGAGGGATTCTTAAGCAGATTAACCCCAATGATAAAAATGAATATCTTATTAGATTTCATTCAGGAAAATGGACTGAGGCCCAGAAAAAATATGCAACTGTGGCCCATGAAATGCTTACTATTGTTAAATGTGTTCTTAAATTTCAGGATGATTTATATAATCATAAGTTTTTAATAAAAACTGATGCTCAATCGGTCAAATACATGTTTGACAAAGATTTTAAGCATGACGCATCTAAGCTTATATTTGCTAGATGGCAGGCTCAATTAGCCCCATTTGATTTTGACATTCATTATAAAAAGGGAATTGATAATTCTCTTCCAGATTTCTTATCCAGAGAATACATTCAATAATGCATTATTTAGCCTTTCTATCTGAAGAAACTCTTTTAATTTTGTTAAGGGTAATTATATTACCAGAAGATCTTAAAAAGAGCCTTATTAATAAAAAGATTACAGATGAAGGTGCATCATCTAGCTCATCTATTACTCCTGAGCAAGTTATAAATTTGGAATCTATTCCAAAGGATAGTCCATTATATGAACATGCGCAGGCGTATTTGCATGCACAAAGGCAGAAAGATACTTTTGCCTCGATCATGAAAGGAGAAACTGATCCTATCATATCTTATGAACAGGTCAGAAAAAGAGAGATTATATTTTTCTTGGAAAATGTTGATATACAACGAAAATCAGAACCTTGGAAAATATTCCAAAGGTATTTAGTGAAGGGATTATATTTCCCGGGCGAGTCTTATAAAACTCGATCCTATTATGAAACCATTTTGACAAGCATGGGTAGTGCAGAAATTCAGCACTTTTGTCCTACGGGTTATACCCCAGAGGAGAATGTTTATAACTTCTCTAAAATAATTATCAAACAGATTATATCTGTTGAAGAGTGGGGACTATCCACAATGAAAGAAAGACAGGTTGTTGTTAAAGGTGTACCAATGAACTTCACCTATTGGGATTATATCCAAGCATTCAGTAAAACTCTGTTTTACAATAATGATAAAAATAAACATACTTGGTTTATAAAAATCTGTTCTAAGGTTTTTTCTGAACCTATTCCGAATTGGTTTATTAACTGGTGGTCATACCACGGCCCTACTATTCAGATATTACCTGAAAAATTCTTAGAGTTATACAAAGAATGGAAAAAGGTGTCTCCTTTTCTCCAAGATTTATATCACCAGGATCATATATGCTGGTTAGAAAAAATTGATCAGATGTACTTTTTTATAGAATTCTCTATACCTTGGATCCATAAATGGATGCCGGAAATAGGGTTTACAGAGGAGGATGTTCCTTGCTTATACCGTGTTTACTATAATAATTTCTGGGAAAAACTATTAAAAAAGGATCCCAGGACAAAGCAAATAAATGGACAAGAGCTTGTTGATAGTATTGTCAACACGATCAAGACATACAAAGAACTTCCAGATAAGGAAATTGGTGTTGATAACCCATCCATCAGGCATATTGCCAGAAGAATCTCCACCCAAGAAGGAGATAAGGAAGCAATGGTCAATGAATATCTGGAGAAGATGAAGAAGACTTTGCTTCAAGGCATCGATATTATCGATAAGTCAGACACTTCTATGAGAAGTGAGACCTCAGGCGAAGAAGCCCAACGACCGGAAGATATTATGTTATCTACGGAAGAAATACATGAAGCAGAAGATTTGCTTCAATCACTCAAAGCCATGGAGAATAGAAGACGTGGCAAAGAAAAAATGAATAACATTGACTGAGAAGATAGCCGTCAGATAGCCGTCGGTCACATCAACAGTATATAAACTGTTTAAACAGTAAATTCACTGTTTAGGGACCCATATGGGACCCCATTGTACTGTACAAAGATTCGTT
This sequence comes from Jaltomata sinuosa, assembly GCA_003996215.1. Classification (NCBI taxonomy): domain Eukaryota; kingdom Viridiplantae; phylum Streptophyta; class Magnoliopsida; order Solanales; family Solanaceae; genus Jaltomata; species Jaltomata sinuosa. The sequence goes on along the minus strand of QJPP01005901.1, from coordinate 29,050 downwards.
ATGTTTTTTTTTTTTCTATATAAGTCCTCACTTTGTTAGATAGGAGGACACACAGAAAGTTTTACATTTCTCTCTTCTTTTCTTTCTAAGTTTTTGTAAAGAGAAAACAGAAAGCTTTAGCCACTGTTCCGATCAAAAATAAAATTTTGGATCAGTTTTGCTAACATCTTTGGATCTTGGCCGTCCTTCAAGGTAGCTACTTTTTCTTTTAATTTATACTTACAGTACTCTTCTCCTAGCCAGGACTATGTTCGGCTAAACATCTTCTATATCTATGTCTTGTATATAAACGTCTCTCCTATATAGACCATGAACGGATCTAAGCTTTACTTAAATAGAACGGAATTTTCATGAAGTTTCTTGACTTGGTTCCGAGATGGTGGCACAGTCGGATCTAGAACATCTCTTATTATCTCTGTCTGGCAAGCCTCTAGCTAGCCATGACCTCTTTAGCCCGAGATATGTGTTAAAAGGGCGCTCTTGGTCCGGTTAGAACCGCTATGGGTTAGAACCGTTGGACAAGAGTATAGTAAGAGTATGTACGGTGATCCTGACAGGCCCCTTGCTCAGGTAAAAGCTTCCATACAGTCTTAAGAAATTGCATGAAAATTCTCGAAGATTTCAGTTCTTATGCCTGCGTTTGTGCGCTTGTATAAGGATGCTGATTTGCTAGATCATAGATTATGGCGGATTACCGCCCGATCTCCGATCCTGCCTTTTGCTTTATTACGGATTATACTATAGTTTTTACTCTTACCGATTATAGACTTGTTTTTCTTACCAAAAATAGCAGAATCAGCTAAATACCTATAAATAATACATTTCTAACACAATTTTAATATGTTTACACATAAACTAATTTGAATAGTATTTAATTGTTTGAAATTCATGTATAATACATTTATAACATCATTAATAAGAGAAAAAAATAAACAATAATTGTAATACATTTTGAATTCAATATATTATACATATTATAGGTATGTTTTAGTGCACGTGGTGAATACGTAACTAAAATATTTTTAATACAAATGTATTATAAGTATTATATGTGAATTTCAAAAAAAATTATACTACTTAAATTAGTTTACATTGTTAGAAATGTATTATATTTGTTCTAAAATAACAACTATCGAATTCATAATATGTATAATATTAAAATTCGAATGGTATTACAACTAGCATTTATATTTAATACAATTTTAATTAATGCAACTTTTAAAAGTTTCACTTCTTCCTAATCACCATCACCAGACCCCCATTTCATCCCCTCCGTCCAAACAATCGCCTTCCCCAGTGAAACTCACAAATCACCCGCCTCCGACGAATAATTTAACACTCCAGTGAATTTTGATGAACAACAACGTTACCATGGCAAAATAAAGAAGATTTGTCAAACAAAAATAAAATTAACGAGTGATGTTAAGGAGAAACAAAGTAGAGGAAATATCTATGTTATCACCGGAGTTTTGCTGGAGAAGCTTTATCCGGCTAGATCTGAAATTTCAAAGTCGTTTGTGGTTGTTTTTTTCCGGAGCTCGTGGTTAACTGGTTGTGACTAGGCGTTGTTGGATGGTGTTAGAAGAAGGGGAAATGAAGGGAGGGTGGTGGCTGGGTTGTGGAGAATGTGGTGGGTTAAGGTTCCGCCGAAGCCACATTTTCGCCTGAGTAGATGAGGAGATGGGTAAAGGCGGTGGTTTGGGAGCTATTGGTCAGAGCTCCAGCGAACTTATGGAGAAGAAGAAGAAATATTGCTTAAAATATACTTTATATAACTAATCAGCTATTAAATATAATAATAAGCTATAGATCGTAATAAATTTAAAACACTTTAAAAAAGTATAATAAAGCTTCAATAAGACATTATCTATGTAAAAATTCTATTTTTTAACCCTAGTCCCTAGCGTCCATTTCCTAAAAGACTCTAATTTCCTAATCCCATTCCATTAGAAGAACTCAGATGGCAGTTGGTAGTGTTTACTTCATGTTATGTGCAGCTGCCATCAACGGTAATTGAACCCAATTTTTTAGTTGTCAATAGCAGTTATTTGAAGAAGCCTACCAAGTACTAATAGTCTTCGAAACAAATTGGTAGCAGTTAGCACTGTTTTATGTAAAATTGTGAAAATGAAACAAAACTATCTGCACATTCGTGAAATTGTGGTTGTGTGAGACAGAGATCTGAGTGTCATATTATGTGAAATTGTGTGAGTGCTTATTTGTTTCTCACTTGCATCAAAAAATCAATTTAGAAGCACCGAATTAAATCGAACTGAAGTTCAAAAAACTGAACCGAATTGAATTAGTTTGGTTTGGTATTTGGTGTTCATTTTTACAAAATTAAAAATCGAAGAATCAAACAAAAGTTTAACAAAATCGAACCGAAGAACCGAACGCCCACCCCTACTAGTAACTAGATATAAGAGTTCGTGCTAACATGCTGTCACGATCCAATTTCTCGGTCATGATGGCACCTACAACCCTCCAGTAGGCAAACCAATCCCCGTAGCCCGGAACGGTTAGTAATGGGCTACCATCTAACACTTTAGCGGAGGAACGATATAAATAAGTGAAAGCAAGGAAAATAAGCTGAAGAAAGTAGATACATGAATATATATACATCTGCGGAAGTTAAACCAAAACCTCAAAACCTGGTATCATAGTATAGAGTCAGAACTACATATAAGGAGTACAAAGGATCCAAAATAATATATACAGATGTCTCCGAGTAGTAATAGAGTACATGATATAAAAGATAACTAAAAGCTAAGCTCCGGTCGCCAAGAGCTCACCCTCAGTCTGAAATATATCAAAAACAAACCCTCGCACGAGTCTCCAATGAGCTAACGGCGATGGCCCACACTAGGATCTGCACCAGAAGATGCAGAGTGTAGTATGAGCACCAATTGCAAACCAACCGGTACCCAGTAGGTATCATAGATCGACTGGGCACATACAAAATAAAAGAGCAGTAATAAGCAGAATAGAAAATAACTAGTCACAGAAGGCAACGAAGAAGTACACGGAAGCTAGCACATACGGAATACAAGAAGGAACAATACATATGGCTAGCTAAAAGAATACACGTCACAGGAGAAAGAAAGAAACACTGTAACACCCCCAAAAAAAATCCTAAGCTAAATACACGAACCTTTACCATGAGTGTAATGATCATTTTCCTAGTGTGGTGAGTGTTTTGGATGCGAATCATGTTCATAAGAAACTCCTATCATCAAGTTAAGTCACAAACACCTCACCAAAGTAAGTTTTCATGTAAGACTAAATTAGGGTCAAATTCAATCGATCATTCCTCCTAAAATATAAAGAGTTAGGTCGCCTAGTACCCACCAAATTAAAGGTTTTTCAATCTTCTTTCCAACTCCACCGACCTTGCATTAATTTGAGTCCGGAATAAAAAGTTATGGGCAGTTTACTGCAGTACTATCAGTGATTACGGATCGGATGACGAACCGTGATTCTGAACCACGGTCCGTACTGTGACTCATGATTGCTGAACTGAACATTAAAATTTTCATCTTCAAAACCACTGGTTGGTTCACGACCCGTAGACCAAAATCACGGTCAGTAAAGTGACCCGTGGTTTGTCAAAATTCAACTTTTCTATTAAGTTTCCACGAATGACTTGACGGGTCATCATTTTGAATGATGGTCCATCCTATAACCCGTGGAATCACCTTCAGAGAGGTACCAAGTCCTTTAAATTCCATGAGTGGATTGATGACTCGTCAATCTATTTCACGACCCGTTCTTTCACTCATAATCCCTGAGGATCAGAGGATCCTCATATCTTAAAGTCGAAACCACGAGTCAACAGGACGGTCCATCATCCTGAACCACGGACCGTAGAGTGACTCGTGGTGTTGAGTTCCAGTAGACCTCTAAAAGTGGAATTTGAAACCACGGATCAGTTGACGTCTCGTCCTTTAGGATGACGGACCGTGGACTGACTCGTGGTCTCTGAAGCTGACTTTTTCCAGCTTTTTCCAAGTTTTAATCCAGGGGTATTTTTGTAATTTTCCACTCTTTTAACTCCTATACTAAGTTGTTTTAAGCCTATTTAGGAGGGTTTTTATTCCCACTTGACCTAAGTTCTCTCTCATTCTTTCAATCAACTTCCAAAAGAAGAAGAAAAGTTCCATCTTCTCAAGCTTCAAGTTAGGGTTTCAAGCTCCAAGTCTCAAACTCCAAGTTCAAGTCTCCTAAGTCTTTTCAATTCAAGTGGGTTAGCTTCAATCAAGGTATGTGGGTAATCAACAATGGGTTCCTTTCACCCTTGTGCCCAAAACCTCTAATTCAAATCTTGATTTCATAATTTTCAAATTAGGGTTCTTATCAAATTCTTATGGGTTTTGCTAATATGATCTTCTCATGATTTGATTATGAAATTTCAATTAAATTGCATGATTTTACATGGGTTCTTACATGTTACCTCTTATTTCATGAATTGAAGTTTAACCATAGAAATTTCTACATGCATGAAAGTTGATTTAAGCAAATTGGATTTTTGATAATATATTCCTTATGGATTTTCAAGCATGTGCATGCCTAGTTCCTATGTTCTATGAAAGTATATGTTTTATGAAATTGAACTAAAGCCATGCAAATTTTACAAGTCATGAAGTATGCAAGTCTTTCCATGTTATGAAGTATTATGCAAGACAAGACACTCGATGTTCCATCAATGCTCATGAATCGATTTCAAAACCCTAATTCATGAGTAGTATGACGATCCGGGGTATGAATATATTATGAACAAGTTTGGCATTTGATATGTCACATGTATGTGAGCTCATGTTATGTATATATATGTTTTGGGAGTAGTATTTAGTACCGAGTTAGACCGGGTGAGAGTACCCTTAGTCCCAGAACTACGTGCCACCGTAGGTTTCCCTTTGAGGCTTATGATGACAGGATCCTGGTACGAAATGGTTCTAACTTTGGCAGGTTAGGACAACCTTTTTCGGTGTGGGGCAATGACACCGGACTCCATGTAGCTCAGCATGATTTAATGTCGGTTAAGAGAAAGTCCCACATGTTTATTTTCAAGATATGAAGTTATATGATTCTATACTAAGAAACTTAAGCTTTATTTTATGTTTTATGTCTTATACCTTGATATTTATTCATGGCCCTTCTTCAAGTAACAAGTTCATTCTTAAGCATGTTTTAAACTATTTTTATCATGATTCATGCATCGGTCATATACTCGGTACATCCTATAGTACTGACGCATATCTTGCGCTCCATCCTTTGATGATGCAGATTCAGGTGTTCCTTTCCAGACACGTGGCTAGAGCTTCCAGGCCACTTTTCTATCAGCTGTTGGAGAGTCTTCTTAGGTCGAGGACTAGATATGTTTTAGTTGTGTTAATTTCTTATTTTCGTACTTCGAGTTATCTAGGGTCTTGTCCTAGCAACTCCTTATGTCATGTAGAGGCTTTTCAGACAGAGACAATGTTCGAGTCTCCTTCCAGATTGTGTATCTTATTTGACTTGATTACCAATTTACGTGATTCCAGATTTATCTATTATGCTTCCACTTATATTTATTATGCTTGAGTATGCTATGACCAAGGGGTTAGCTTAGGGTACTTGCGGTCCCAAGTCCCGTGTTACATCTAGGGGGTAGCCTCGGGGCGTGACAAACTTGGTATCAGAGCCTCAGGTTCAAGAGTCCTAGGGTGTCTGAAAGCCACATCAAGTGGTGTCTCTTTCATGGGTGTGAAGTGCGCCACACTTATGAGGGGGAGGCTATGAGGTGTTTTAGGAAAATCTTCATCTATTTGTGTTCAATATCATGCGATAGAGTTTGACTCTACTTACCCTTCTAATCCATTCCTTACGCATTTTAGATAAGGTCTCCACGAAGAAACCCCACGAGGAATGTTAATTTGATCACTCTAGATCACGAGGTTATGAATGCGGAATTTAGTGAAGCCATCTGTATGTTGGCTCAAGCCATGACAACTCAGTTGAATGAGAAAGAGAAACTAAAGAAGAGGAAGAGGAAAAACAAGAGGACCGGAATATGAAACCAATCATCTTCTCAGCAGAGGTCACCCAGATCAGCCCCATCTCCAGTTAGCACACCTGCCCTCGATTCTCAGTCTTGTCACTGTAAGGCTCCGAAGACCTTGAGGTACCCTCATTGTAGTAGATGCGATAAGTTTCATCTAGGTGAATGTCTTGCGGGCAAGGAGGGGTGTTTTAGGTATGGTCAGTTAGGCCATAGGATCAGTAATTGCCCCTCATCTAAGCGGAGAAACTGTGGTGTTCAGCTCCAAAGCCAATTCCTTTCATTGCCTAGCCAGACGGGTCAGAGTATTCCTCCAGAAGTTGAATCAGGTACGTCAATAGATTTTCTTCCTGTATGCATCCATAGTCCCCGGACCCCTACTCTTGTTTGGTTGTAAGTTGTCTTGACCTAGAACTAAGTGAGGATAGGAGGGTTGATGCCTAGACTTTTAGGAGAAGGAGATTCTTCGACTATAGAAGGAAGTGGGTATTCGTGTTAGATTCTGGAGTAGTGTATGTCCTGTTAGGGTAAAACCATCATAGTTCCTTTGAGAGGTTGGTGAAAGGTCTATAGACTTAGGAGGGTAGCATGAACCTAAGGGGGGAGATGGTGGAATGTAGAATCGGACAGATTTTTGAAGGCTCAAGTAGCGATGCTTGTGGGTTTTAGAACAAAGTCAAGAGGGGAGGCAGAAGCTTATTTCCATCTTAGCATCCTAAGTATACTTCTGCCATTATGATACCTTTTGCATGCCTTGTGTGTCAGCTCCATGGTCTTATTTCAGATTCACGCTCATGTTCAGATTCTAGAATGGCAAGTGATTGCTTCAGACAACGATTCTACTTTTATCCTGCGATTCTATAAATTCTAGCTTTATGCCCTGAGGGGTGTTATCTATGTGAACTCATGTCTCTCAGTATGCTCGGTCCTATTTGCTCAGTTCATTCTTTAGACATACCTCGATGGCAAATCAAATCATGTTACGTTATATATATGCTCCGACCTGATTCTTGACACGGTTTGCGCTTATGATTTCCTTGCTCTAAAAGACCTGGACCTTTGCCTTTGATAACGAGGGGTGGTGATCCCCACCATTCATTCCTTACGTGCCCAGTATGTAAAATACTCATGCCTATTGGGCTCAACTCCCCAAGCCTCACCTTGAGTGGCTTGATCACGCTAAGTGTAAGTTAAGATCAATTTGTAATCCTTCATTCGTGACACTCTTGCTCCCGCTCTTTTATTTTAATGATTCTGGTTTATGTTGTTATAAGCGTTACGGGAGAAGGACTTGTAGTAGCCTAGCTGGGAGGTAGCAGATTCCTTTTTCCTTATTTGTGTATTTGTTCCATCTTGGCTTCGAGGTGTAGGTAAATTATGAGATAAAGATTATTCGTGCGAAATAGTTAGATGAGGAATCTTAGTATGTCCCTCTATAGAAGTTCTTGAAACTGCGACTCCTAGTTATGATAGGAAAGAGGATAGAGTCTTAAATGGGGTATGCTACGAAACCATAAGATGACCATAGTTGTAAGCTTGAATATCGTGATGGGATACTTGTGGATATTTATTTTGCGCAACTAGTGACCCTTTGGTTGAGAGCCCTAGGTTAGTTGGCTATTGTGATAAGAGGGAATACTGTCCTTAGAAGACGTTCTTGATGCAAAAGATTTGGTCGAGATAGGTTTGAACATAGAGAATCGGGTAGTTAGACTCAGACCTTAGTAACTTTATGTACGCTGTTGAGATTGTTAGTTGCAAATGGTAGGAGTGGTATTTAAAATAGAATAGCTTTCCCGTATATCTACTTCTCTCAATTTGTTGTCCCTTCCGGTTAACTGCGGTTTCTAGAGTATGTTTGTTCTTTATGAGTTTTAGCTGAGTTCCTACTCTCATCCCAGACCAGTTATCATGTTGGATATCCAGTTCCTGTCCTATTGGTCATTTCTACATTCTCAGCATGTATACGTGTCTCATGAAACCAACTTAGTTTTTATTTCAATCAAAAGTCGGTTACCACGATAGTACTTCAGCTTTTACAACTCAGTTGAAGGAACTACTCGGGGAACAGAATCATCCATGAAAGCCAAGCACCTTCGCCTTTCTCCTTCCGATCCGATTTCAGCTTGAGGTTGTAGTTCCATCCTTAGTAAGTCCTTCTGAATCTATTCCATCAGTTCCCCTCATGATCCTAGCATGTATTCATATTTTCGAAGTTGATTCAACCATGTTTTAAGTTGAAAAGTTCAGGTTCATGTTTATTCTTCAGTTTTCATGTTTCGTTTTTGGTTGGGCTGTTTTCTCTCTAGAGTTCCCTTGCTTAGTCTTCATTAGAGGACGAATGATCCCAAGAGGGAGATATTGTAACACCCCAAAAAAATCCTAAGCTAAATACCCGAACCTTTTCCATGAGTGTAATGATCCTTTTCCTAGTGTGGTGAGTGCTTTGGATGCGAATCATGTTCATAAGAAACTCCTATCATCAAGTTAAGTCGCAAGCACCTCACCAAAGTAAGTTTTCATGTAAGACTAAATTAGGGTCAACTTCAATTGATCATTCCTCCTAAAATATAAAGAGTTAGGTTATCTAGTACCCACCAAATTAGAGGATTTTGAGTCTTCTTTCCAACGCCACCGATCGCGCATTAATTCGAGTCCGGAGTAAAAAGTTATGGGCAGTTTACTGCAGTACTATCAGTGATTACAGATCGGATGACGAACCGTGGTTCTGAACAACGGTCCGTACTGTGACTCGTGATTGTTGAACTGAACATTAAAATTTTCATCTTTAAAACCACTGGTTGGTTCACGACCCGTAGACCAAAACCACGGTCAGTAGAGTGACCCGTGGTTTGTCAAAATTCATCTTTTCTATCCAGTTTCCACGAATGACTTGATGGGTCATCGTTTTGAATGGTGGTCCATCCTGTAACTCGTGGAATCAAATTCAGAGAGGTACCAAGTCCGCTAAATTTCACGAGTGGATTGATGACTCATCAACCTATTTCACGACCCGTTCTTCCACTCATAATCCCTGAGGATCAGAGGATCCTCATATCTTAAAGTCGGAACCACGAGTCAACAGGACGGTCCGTCGTCCTGAACCATGGACCGTAGAGTGACTCGTGGTGTTGAGTTCCAGTAGACCCCTAAAAGTGGAATTTGAAACCACAGATCAGTTGACGGCTCGTCCTTTAGGATGACAGACCGTGGACTGACTCGTGGTCTTTGAAGTCGACTTTTTCCAAGTTTTAATCTAGGGGTATTTTTATAATTTTCCACTCTTTTAACTCCTATACTAAGTTGTTTTAAGCCAATTTAGGAGGGCTTTTATTCCCACTTGACTTAAGTTCTCTCCTATTCTTTCAATCAACTTCCAAAAGAAGAAAAGAAGTTCCATCTTCTCAAGCTTCAAGTTAGAGTTTTAAGCTCCAAGTCTCAAACTCTAAGTTCAAGTCTCCTAAGAGGGTGTTTGGCCATGGAAATTTTTTACTTTTTTCCGGATTTCAGAAATGGTGTTTGACCATGAAAATTTGGAAAATTCAACTTGAAGTTGAATTTCGGAATTTGAAAAACAAGAAAAATGTGTTTTCACTTTTCTTACTTTTCACTTCTCTCACAAAAAGTCAAAAACAACTCCAATTTATATTCATGGCCAAACACAACTTCAACTCCAACTCCAACTTGGTATTTGGTTTTCATGGCCAAACAGCCACTAAGTCTTTTCAATTCAAGTGGGTTAGCTTCAATCAATGTATGTGGGTATTCAACAATGGGTTCCTTTCACCCTTGTGCCCAAAACCCCTAATTCAAATTTTTAATTTCATGATTTTCAAATTAGGGTTCTTATCAAATTCTTATGGGTTTTGCTAATATGATCTTCTCATGATTTGATTATGAAATTTCTATTAAATTGTATGATTTTACATGGATTCTTACATGTTACCTCTTATTTCATGAATTGAAGTTTAACCATGAAAATTTCTACATGCATGAAAGTTGATTTAAGCAAATTGGATTTTTGATAACATTTTCCTAATGGATTTTCAAGCATGTGCATGCCTAGTTCCTATGTTCTATGAAAGTATATGTTTTATGAAATTGAACTAAAGTCATGCAAATTTTACAAGTCATGAAGAATGCAAGTCTTTCCATGTTATGAAGTATTATGCAAGACAAGACACTCGATGTTCCATCAATGCTCATGAATCGATTTCAAAACTCTAATTCATGAGTAGTATGATGATCCGGGGTATGAATATATCATGAACAAGTTTTGCATTTGATATGTCACATGTATGTGAGCTCATATTATGTATATATATGTTTTGGGTGTAGTATTTAGCACCGAGTTGGACCGGGTAAGAGTACCCTTAGTCCCAGAACTACGTGCCACCGTAGTTTCCTTTTGAGGCTTATGATGACAGGATCCTGGTACGAAATGGTTCTAACTTTGGCAGGTTAGGACAACCTTTTTTGGTGTGGGGCAATGACACCGGACTCCATGTAGCTCAGCATGGTTTAGTGTCAGTTAAGAGAACCTCCTACATGTTTATTTTCAAGATATGAAGTTATATGATTCTATACTATAAAACTTAAGCTTTATTTTATGTTTTATGTCTTATACCTTGATATTTATTCATGGCCCTTCTTCAAGTAACAAGTTCATTCTTAAGCATGTTTTAAACTGTTTTTATCATGATTCATGCTTCGCTCACATACTCGGTACATCCTATAGTACTGACGCATATCTTGCGCTGCATCCTTTGATGATGCAGATTCAGGTGTTCCTTTCCAAACACGTGGCTAGAGCTTCCATGCCACTTTTCTGTCAGCTGTTGGTGAGTCCTCTTAGGTCGAGGACTAGATATGTTTTAGTTGTGTTGATTTCTTATTTTCGTACTTTGAGTTAGCTAGGGTCTTGTCCTAGCAACTCCTTATGTCATGTAGAGGCTTTTCAGACATAGACAGTGTTTGAGTCTCCTTCCGGATTGTGTATCTTATTTGACTTGATTACGTATTTACGTGATTCCGGATTTATCTATTATGCTTCTGCTTATCTTTTTTATGCTTGAGTATGCTATGACCAAGGGGTTAGCTTGGGGCACTTGCGGTCCCAAGTCCCATGTTTCATCTAGGGGGTAGCCTCGGGGCGTGACAAATACGTACCCGGGATCCTCGCAACAATAAGTATACAAAGAAGAGTTTAGAAAATAGGCGGTATACCGGTAACCTCAATGAATAGAGAAGGAGAGGAAGAAAACAATAAACAATTTCGAATACAATGAACGATAATGCAACTAAGCATGCTGATGTGCCGCCATTCTACGACATATTTGACTCCTTTAACTAAGAATAATCGTGAGTTTGCAAGCAACCGTTGTCATTTTTGATGTTTTATGTTGGAATTGCAGGAAATAGCGACAAACGTAGAAAAGGAAGGAAAAACGATCAAAAGAGCGCCACTGGTGAAGAGTGACGGCCACCATGACGGGCCGTCACACATGCGATGCTCCGTCAAGTAGACCGTCAAGTTGAGGCAGCACACTGCCTAGTGGTGATGGCCACTGTGACGGTCCGTCAAGCATGCAATGGTCCGTCAAGTAGACCGTCAAGATGAGGCAGCACACTGCCTAGTGGCGACGGCCACTGTGACGGTCCGTCAAGCATGCGACGGTCCATCACCCAGACCGTCAAGTTGAGGCAGTACGCGCGACGCGGATTCCGAACGTTTTTGGGTTTATTTCCTGGACTCCTATAAATACCCTAAGTTAGGTTATTTCATGATAATTCATTACAAGTTCATTACCCAATAGTTCTAGGATTACTTTGAGCGAGAATTCGAGAGGAAAACACTACACAATCACGTTTTTCTTCTTGATCATCTTGTCTTGATCGTTCTTGGGATTTTAGACTCTTGTTCTTGAAAAGCTTGAAGCTTGTGTTCATCTCTTTTGTAAGAACTCTTTCTTATTATTATGAATACTATTTCTTCATTCTTTCGTTTTGCAAACATGAGTAACTAACTTCCCACAACTAGGGTTGTGGGAGCCATGGCAAGAGTAGCAATATAGATTCCGGGTAGCGTAGGGTTCAATCTTTATGTTGTCACGTGGTTAATCATTCACTTACTAACGTTTTCTAGTGGTTGCAAACATTAGAACATACCTAGGTTTAATTTGCTTGAGTAAAGAGATTAAAACCGAGAAATTTGATTAACTACAAGGATTCGAGACTACCAACTCTCGTCTCATGATTAATGCTGTAACTAGATTAATCTACTTGATGTTTAGGATTGAAATAATAAAGTTTACCTTTTCAAGTTCGAGAGAATTGAAAAGGAAATTTGTCTAATTGGTTGAGAAAAGTTTAGACGACACCATGAATTCAATCACATCGTGATATGCATATAGAGAGAACCCGGTCAAGCCTTGAGTCGAAATTGTTACGACGCCATGGTGAACACTTCCCTAGTTCACTCTCATATTGATTTTTAGTCACACATTATTATTCGCTTTGGTTAAATATTGTTCACACAACACCCCCCCCCCCCCAATTTACCGAAAACTATCGACTACTAGTCATTTAATTCACTATCGATTTAATTTGCACCTTATTCCCTGTGGGATCGACCCCAACCTTGGTTGGGTTCTATATTTGACAGCGACCACTTACGCTTCGTATTTGGAGTCATAATTTGGGCGTATCACATGCAATCTCAAGTCAAGAATTCAATAACTGGAAGCCCAAGTTTAACCTTAACAATATCCAAAGTCACAAGAACCACAATAGGAACCAATAGAGCGAAATATTAACAATAAGTGTACCTACAGTCCCACGGGCTCCCATACACCCAAGGAACATAAACAAAAGAAGACAAACACTCCGACATCCCATACTACTGGAGCGTACAATCAACAAATAGCAAACAAGGGTGGAACCTCACATAAATGAATGGTATGACATGCCATGCTAAGCCAAGAGTGATAGTAGTACTGTATGATACCCGCTTTCGGCGTCCTATAAGGCCCAGAAGATAGGATCCATGGAAGGTCACACCCGTATACCTCTACTACGAAGTATACCCTCCTTCCGGCACTCGCAGCACGTAGCCCCTGGTCCGGAATGACAAGGTCCATGGAGGCCCCCGACCAACATACTAGATGCCCCCAAATCTCAAAAATTCCTAAGTAAAGCTGCCCAGAGAGTATCCATGTCTAAATCACGAAGTTAAATAGTCCTAGCACACGGCCCCGCTGAGTCTAGCATCACCCCAAAAGTTATAGTAAAACAAGTCTAGCGCTCGATCCTGCCGAGTCTAGTGTAAGTGGAAATAGTGATAAAAACATCCTTTAATTCCCCCTTACCCCAAGAAGATCCATTAAGAAGATACCAAACTCTCTTTCAATCATTTTTATTGAAAACGGGCTCCACGGGCCATACAAGGTTTAGAAATTCAGCAATAGTAGGCCCGAAGTCAAAACCGTAGTAAAATCATGAAGAAATTCCCTCTATATGCATGATAAATGGTATCCACAGTCACAACAGTGGCCCCCAGCCCACATTCAACTTATCGGCCCTGCACAGGCTCCAATCGTTCTAAAACACAGATAGCCAGCTCTACAACAATAATAACAATGCTCGAGACTCACATACATTCCCATATAAGCCACCATCTATGTTCCAGAGTCAAACAAGGCCACACAGGACCACAAGGGTGATAATATCATCTATAACAAATACTACAACCATCGGAGGAAGAAAAGGAATCGGACATGAATAAGCAGTCAAGGTCTGTGGTACCAACTAGTGAACCCAACCCAAGGATGCCCATTAGTACAATTTTATTCTATATATGCGAAGTCTAAGGAGTTTAAATCATAACCTACCTCGGGGCCGAACTACAAACATGAACCGTCACTCGTGTGCCTTCCCCTTCTGAACAGCATCGAAAAGCTACCACACTATCAAGAACATAATCTAGGTGTCAAGCTGAGAAGAACAACACCCATATTGCTATACAGAAAATCGGGTCAAAAAATGACCCTCGGGGCCCATGCAGCGAAACAAAAAATAAAATTCACAATTATATCCGCGGTGAATTTAGGAACCCATGCTCAAAATTTGAGCGCAAATGGAGTTCGTTTTGGGGCTCAAAATAGCCCCGAAGTACTACTAATTCATGAGAACAAAAGTAGAAAATTGCGATTTTCAAGGGCGGAAACGTATCAATTTGGAAGCAAGAATCGACCACAGACTGGAACTACAGCTACCACGAACAATCAAGCTCTCCAACACAGCTTTAACCCAAGAAAAATCAAGCTTGTAAGAGCCTCAACCATCGAGGTTTTTGAGCTTGAAGAGAAGAACAAAGCTTGAAGAAGAAGAGGCTTACCAACGATAAAGGAGCGAGATTAACGATAATTTGGAGAATTTCCATGAGCCCACACTGTTCTTGAGTAATTAAAGTTGAGAAAAATGAAGTTGAAGTTGAAAGAAGTGAAAGAAATAAGCTGAAAATCGTGAAAAATAAGAATTTAAAGAATGAAATTTGTGGAAATTAACGGAAGTTAACAAGAGATTTTACCTATTCAAGAGGCCAAGATACACACACGGATCAGCAACAATTATTCCTCCAAGTTATGGGTAAGAGAAGGTGAAGATTTGAAGGAATTTGGTGTAAAAATGGTGGAGAAAACAAGTTGGGAAGATGAGAGCAAAAGCTGAAAATAAAGCTGTCAACAACTATTTAAAACTGGCCCACAACAGAAAAATCTGCAATTTTCTAAACTTCTATGGGGAATTCCAGGCACAATCGAAATCCGATACTCACAAATCAATAGAGCTATTTGAGTGAAAACGATATTGTGGACTCAATGGAATCAATGAATTTACCAACGGAGATTGTTTTAAGGAAAAGTGAGCCCTATGCCCAAAACTAACTCGGAACTCAATACCCCAAAACAAGTCCGAAAGCCCCGAGATGGCGAGACCCGAACCAAAGATTTTCCTAGCCCAAAGTCAATATTCCAGAGTTAATAGCGTGGATGAAATTTCCATCCGAGGCCATCTTCTCTCAATGTTGACCAAAGTCAAACTTTCAAGTTCAACTTGGCTAAAAGACAAAACCCCAAACAAAACTAAACTGAAAGCTCCCAAAACCCGACCCAGGGTCCATCTAGACCAAAATCCATGCTCTGGAGCTAATGAAACTGTCGGAATTCAATTCTGAGCATGTTTACCAAGAATGTTGACTAAATTCAATGATATTCTAAGTTAAGGCTCTAAAACAGGCAAATGGCCAAAACGACCAAATGAATGACTAGGACACTGAACCACCGGTCCCAGCAGTCATAAATGACTGGGGCCGCTACAGAAAATCTCTAGCAGTACAAAGAAGGGATAAATGCGAAAATAACCGGAAGGGTCATTACATCATCCACTACTAAAAAGGACTTTCGTCCTCGAAAGTCAAGAAGAAAGAGGTACCTGAAGGCTCAAACAGCTGCGGATACTGGGCCCGTATATCTCTCTTGGTCTCCCAGGTAGCCTCCTTGACTGGACGATGCCTCCACTGAACTTTTACAACAGGAATCTCCCTAGACCTCAACCTCCTCATATCTCTGGCCAATATAGCAATTGGCTCCTCAACAAAGGACAAGCTCTCATCCAACTGAACCGACTCCCAATGCAACACATGAGACTCATCTGGAAAACATACCATCTCAACATCAAAACATGAAATATCGGATGCATATATGAAAATATCGGAGGCAAGGCTAACTGATAGGCAACACTACCAACTCTCTGGAGGATCTCAAATGGCCCAATATACCTGGGGCTAAACTTGCCCCGCCGACCAAATATCATCACGCCCTTCATGTGCGACACACAGAGGAATACTAAATCACCAACGCTGAACTCCAAGGCACGAAGTCTACGATCAGCATAGCTCTTCAGCCTACTCTGAGCAGCTCGAAGTCTATCTTGAATCACCCTAACTCTGTCTAAGGAGTCCCGAAGTAAATCAGTACTCTGTGGACTGAACTCCAATCCGTCAAACCAACCAACCGAGGATCTGCAATGCCTACCATACAATGCCACGAATGGTGCCATACCAATGCTAGAATGGAAGTTATTATTATATGCAAACTCGGCCAAAGGCACAAACTGATTCCAAGAACCTCCAAAATCAAGAATACAGGCTCGAAGCATGTCCTCCAGGACCTGGATGATCCTCTCGGACTGGCCATCTGTCTGATGGTGGAAACCAGTACTAAGCTGAACCTCTGTACCCAAATCTCACTGAATAGCTCTCCAAAATTGAGATGTGAACTAAGTGCCGCGGTCTTAAATGATAGAAGCTGGGACCCCGTGCAACCGAACAACCTAATGAATATAGATCTGGGCTAACCTATCGTCACTGTAAGAAGTCTGAACCATTAAGAAATAGGATGACTTAGTCAGCCGATCCACAACCACCTAAATGGAATCAAAAGCCCTGGAGGTACGAGCCAAACCAACCATGAAATCTATAGTAATCCCTTCCCACTTCCACTCAGGAATGGGAAGTCGCTGCATCAACCCTCCAGGTCTCATGTGCTCGAACTTCACCTGCTGACAGTTCAAGCACCGAGACACAAATTCTGCTACATCTCGCTTCATACCACTCCACCAGTAAAGCTGTCTCAAGTCTCTATACATCTTTGCCGCACCAGGATGAATGGAGTATCTAGAACAATGTGCCTCATGGAGTATCAACTGAATCAAATCACCAACCCTCGGAACACAAAGTCGATCACCAACCCTCAGAACCCCATATGAATCTAGAGTAGCCCGGCTGGCCTCACCCCGAATAACCTAATCTCGAAGGTCACACAACCGCTGATTCTCAAACTGAAGGCTTTGTATCTGATCAACAAGAGTAGACCGAACCTCAACACTGGAAAGAACTCGACTGGGATCCAACAAATCAAGCCTAACTAAGAGGTTAGCCAAGGACTGGATGTCCAAGGCCAACGGTCGCTCAGAAACTGAAAGTGAAGCTAGGCTGCCCATACTCACCGCCTTCTAACTCAAGGCATCCGCTACCATGTTTGCCTTGCCTGGATGGTACAGAATAGTGAAATCATAGTACTTTAGCAAATTAATCCATCTTCTCTGCCTCGAGTTCAGCTCTCGCTGACTCATAATGTATTAAAGACTATGGTGATCGGTGAATATCTTACAATAAACTCCATATAAGTAGTGCCTCTAGATCTTGAGCGCGAAAACTACCGCCGCCAACTCCAAATCATGGGTGGGGTGGTTGCGCTCGTGAACCTTCAACTGCCTCGATGCATATGCAATCACACGACCCTGATGCATCAACACACAACCAAGACCAACCCTAGAAGTATCATAATACACGGAGAAACTTTGACCCTCAACCGGCAAAGTCAATACAGGAGCTGAAGCCAATAAGGCCTTAAGCCTCTGGAGCTATCCTCGCATTGATCTGACCACTGAAATGGGACATCCTTCCTAGTCATCCTAGTCAAAGGTGCTGCTATAGAAGAAAACCCCTCTATAAACCGTCTGTAGTACCCGGCTAACCCAACAAAGCTGCAAAACTTAGTAGGAGTAGTAGGTTTAGGCCAATCACGGACCGTTGAAATCTTACTCGGATCTACTCTAATCCCATCCTTAGACACCACGTGTCCTAGGAATGCAACTGACTCAAGACAAAACTCGCACTTTGAGAACTTGGCATAAAGTCGATGATCTCTCAAAGTCTGGAGTATAATCCTAAAGTTCTGCTCATGCTCATCTCTACTCCGTGAGTATATCAGAATGTCATCAATGAAAACTATCACAAATGAGTCCAAATACGGGCTAAGCACCCTGTGCATCTGATCCATGAAAGCTGCAGGGGCATTAGTCAACCCAAAAGACATCCCAAGGAACTCATAATGGCTGTAACATGTCCTGAATGTTGTCTTAGGTATGTCCTCCGCCCTAATCCTCAACTGATGGTAGTCTGACCTCAAATCTATCTTCGAAAACAAGGCTGAACCCTGGAGCTGATCAAACAAATCATCAATATGCGGCATCGGATACCCATTCTGCACAGTAACCCTATTCAGCTTCCGATAATCAATATACATCCGCATCGACCCATCTTTCTTCTTAACAAATAGAACAGGAGCACCCAAAGATGATACACTCGGTCTAATGAATCCCTTAGCTATCAAATCCTGGACCTGCTCCTTAAGCTCTCTCAACTCAGTAGGAGCCATACGGTAGGGAGAAATAGAAATGGGCCTGGTGCCTGGCTCTAACTCAATAGCAAAATTAATATCTCTCTCAGGTGGAAGGCCTAGCAGGTAGGTAAGGAACACATCTAGGAAGTCTCTAACCACAGGAATGGACTCAGGGGAAGAAGGGACGACACTAGCATCTCGAACATATGCTAAGTAAGCCAAACACCCTCGCAAAATCAGCTTCCTAGCTCGAAGAGAAGAGATGATACCAGATGGCGCGCGGCTAACAGAACCTTGCCACACAACCGGGGATACACCAGGCACGACAATGGTAATGGTCTTGGCATAACAATACAAAACTGTATGGTGAGGGGATAACCAATCCATGCCCAGTATCAGATCAAAATCTAACATATCAAGTATCATCAAATCACCCCAAGTCTCCAAATCACCAACAGATATCATGCAAGATCTAATAATCCGATCCACTACTAAAGAATCTCCTACTGGGTCGAAATAAAAACATGAACAAATAATGGCTCACTAGCCAACCCCAAACAAGGCACAAAGTAGGCAGATACATATAAACATGTAGATCCAGGATCAAATAAAGCATAAGATGGTCGATGGCATACAAAAATTATACTTGTGATCACAACATCCGAGGCCTCTGCCTCGGTCTCCTAGGGACCGCATAGAATTGACGACGACCACCACCTGACTGACCGCCATCCCTACTACCTATCTTACCTCATGGGCCACCACCTCTACCCTAACTACCACCTCCACGAGTCAGTGGATGAACTGAGCGAATAAGCTGAGCCAGCGGAGTGACTGGCTGAACTGTACCTCGTAGGGGGAAATCTCTAGCAAAATAACTACTAACTCTGCACTCATAGCAGGATGTACCTTGCTGGGGGAAATCTCTGGCAAAATAACCGCTGACTCCATACTCATAGCAAGACCCTGATGGCGCACCCTGTCGAGATGAACCTGCTGAACCTGTGTGGCCACCTCGGCCTGATGCCCCTGAAGTAGTACCTCTCGAAGGCTGACCACTGTGACCACGCTGACTGCTCTGACCCTTCTCAAACTGAGAACCAGAAGGCTAAAGTGAAGCCTAAATCGGTCGACTAGACTTACCTTGGTGCCTCTGCGGCTGATGACCTTGGCCCCACTAGCCTAAACCCCTACCACCATAACAAGAACCACTGTAGCTACCTTGATGTCGAGCCCTCTTATCTCTGGCCCTAGTGTCATGATGACACGAATCCTTTACAGTACGAGCATAGTTCGTAATAGCCTGAAATAACTGACCACTAGCAATCAATATCTCTATAGGATCTCTAAACTTTCTCTGTAGCCCCCAAATAAATCTACTGACTCTGTCAGACTCAGTAGGCATAATCATGGCTCCAAATGGAGCAAGCTGATGGAAACAAGTCTCGTACTCTGAGACGGTCATGGTATCCTGAGTAAGTCTGGTGTACTCCTCTCTCCGCCTCTCTTTGTCGCTTTGAGATAAGAACTTGGCCATAAAGGCCTCATAAAACTCGGACCAAGTCAAAGAAGGTGATGATGATAGTCTGCAAGCAACCTGGGTCCTCCACCATAACTTCACTGGGCCCTCCAACTAATATATACTATAGCCAACCCCATGAGTCTCCAACAACCATAGATGGTGCAACATCTCCTCACAAGTATTAATAAAGTCATGGGGGTCCTGCCCAGAAGTACCAGCAAACCTCGGAGGTGCTAATCTCAAGAATCTACCCAACGCCTTCTGCTCCGTCTCTGTCATAGCTGGACGAGGAGAAAGTGGTTGTGCAACTGATAGAACAGAATAACCTCGGCACAGGGAGCTGCAGTAACAGGCTGCGCTCCTGAACTTGGTGCACCCAGGGATGCCCTCTGAGCGGATGTTTGTGCTGCCTTAGAAGGCCGTTCTCCAATCATATTAACAACTGTAACAGTAAGCCACGAATATTTGAAGACTGAGCTGGGGCTGAAGCTGGCACTGGAGCTGGTGGTACTTGGGCTGCCCCCGGTCCATATGCTGCTCGGGAGCAAACTCTAGCTCATGATCATGCTCAGGTCCTAACTCAACTCTAGTAGCTGCCATTGCTATGGGACGTCCTCGGCCCCTACCTCTACGACCTCTCCAGCCCTTAGCTGGAGTCGGAGGTTCGTCTTCGCTCGATGCCGATGATCTCGTATGAGCCATCTGCGAAAGAATGAACGGGAACAAGTGAGATTTCAAGAAACTCCCAAGGATTATACACGATACAAAAGCAAATATGAGAGTCATATTTCCTAATATATTACTATAGCCTCCCAAAGATTGAGTACGGATGTCTCCGCCCCGATCCGCAGGACTCTAGTAGACATTGGCTCCTATACTGATGATATCGGTGAACCTAGGCTCTGATATCAAGCAGTCACGACCCGATTTATCGGTCATGATGGCACCTACAATCCCCAGTGGGCGAACCAATCTCCGTTGCCCGAAACGGTTAGTAATGGGCTACCATCTAACACTTTAGCAGAGGAACGATATAAATAAGTGGAAGCAAGGGAAATAAGCTGAAGAAAGTAGATACATGAATATATATACATCCACGGAAGCTAAACCAAAAATCCAAAACCTGTAATCATAGTATAGAGCCAGAACTACATATAAGGAGTACAAAGGATCCAAAATAATATATACAGATGTCTCCGAGCAGTAATATAGTACATGATATAAAATATAACTAAAAGCTAAGCTCCGGTCGCCAAGAGCTCACCCTCAGTCTGAAATATATCAAAAACAACTCCTCGCACGAGTCTCTAATGAGCTAACATCGATGGCCCATACTAGGATCTACACCAGAAGATGCAGAGTGTAGTATGAGCACTAATTGCAAACCAACCGGTACCCAGTCAGTATCATAGGCCGACTGGGCACATATAAGATAAAAGAGTAGTAATAAGCAGAATAGAAAACAACTAGTCACAGAAGGCAAAGAAGAAGTACATGGAAGCTAGCACAGAAGGAATACAAGCAGGAATAATACATTTGGCTAGCTAAAAGAATACACATCACAGGCGAAAGAAAGAAACACGTACCCGGGATCCTCGCAACAACAAGTATACAAAGAAGAGTTTAGAAAATAGGCGGTATACTGGTAACCTCAATGAATAGAGAATCAACAAACATAAAAAAAGGGTGGAACCTCACACAAATGAATGGTAATGACATGCCATGCTAAGCCAAGAGTGGTAGTAGTACCGTATGTTACCCGCTTTCGGCGTCCTATAAGGCCCAGAAGACAGGATCCATGGAAGGTAACACCCGTATACCTCTACTATGCCGTATACCCCCCCTCCGGCACTCGCAGCACATAGCCCCTGGTCCAGAATGGCAAGGTCCATGGAGGCCCCCGACCAACATACTAGATGCCCAGCAATCTCAAAAATCTCCAAGTAAAGCTTCCCGAAGATTATCTTGGTCTAAATCAGGAAGTTAAATAGTCCTACTGCACGGCCTCGCCGAGTCTAGCATCACCCCAGAAGTTGTAGTAAAACAAGTCTAGCGCTCAATCCCACCGAGTCTAGTGTAAGTGGAAATAGTGATAAAACATCCTTTAATTCCCCCTTACCCCAAGAAGATCCATTAAGACAGTACCAAGCCCTATTTCAATCATTTTTATCGAAAACAGGCCCTACGGGCCATGCAAGGTTTAGAAATTCAGCAATAGTAGGCCCGAAGCCAAAACCATAGTAAAATCATGAAGAAATTCCCTCTATATGCATGATGAATGGTATACACAGTCACAATAGTGGCCCCCGACCCACATTTAACATATCGGCCCTGTACATGCTCTGATCATTCTATAGAACAGATAGCCAGCTCTACAACAATAATAACGATGCCTGGGACTCACAGATATTCCCATATAACCCACCATCTATGTTCAAGAGTCAAACAAGGTCACACATGACCCGAAAGGTGATAATATCATCTATAGCAAATACTATAACCATCGAAGGAAGAAAAGGAATCAGACATGAATAAGCGGTCAAGGTCTGTGGTACCAACTAGTGAACCCAACCCAAGGATGCCCATTAGTACAATTTTATTCTATATATGCAAAGTCTAAGGAGTTTAAACCGTAACCTACCTCGGGGCTGAACTGCAAACACGAACTGTCACTCGTGTGCCTTCTCCTTCTGAATAGCCTCAGAAAGCTGCCACACTATCAAGAACATAATCTAGGTGTCAAGACGAGAAGAACGACACCCATATTGCTATACAAAAAAATAGGTTGAAAAATGACCCTCGGGGCCCAAGCAGCAAAATAGAAAATAAAATTCACAATTATGTCCGTGGTGAATTTAGGAACCCATGCTCAAAATTTGAGCGCAAACGGAGTTTGTTTTGGGGCTCAAAACAGCCCCGAAGTACTACTAATTCATGAGAACAAAAGTGGAGAATTGCGATTCTCAAGGGCGGAAACGTACCAATTTGGAAGCAAGAATCGACCACGGACCAGAACTACAGCTACCACGAACAATCAAGCTCTCCAACGCAGCTTTAATCCAAAACAAATCAAGCTTGTAAGAGCCTCAACCATGGAGGTTTTTGAGCTTGAAGAGAAGAACAAGGCTTGAAGAAGAAGAGTCTTACCAACGATAAAGGAGCGAGATTAACGATAATTTGGAGAATTCTCATGAGCCCACACTGGTCTTGAGTAATTAGAGTTGAGGAAAATGAAGTTGGGGTTGAAAGAAGTGAAAGAAATAAGCTAAAAATCATGAAAAATAAGAATTTAAAGAATGAAATTTGTGGAAATTAACAGAAGTTAAGAAGAGATTTTACATATTCACAAGGCCAATAAATACACTCGGATCAACAACAATTATTCCTCCAAGTTATGGGTAAGACCAGGAGAAGTTTTGAAGGAATTTGGTGTAAAAATGATGGAGAAAACGAGTTGGGAAGATGAGAGCAAAATCTGAAAATAAAGCTGCCAACAACTATTTAAAGCTGGCCCGCAATTGAAAAATCTGCAATTTTCTAAACTTCTACGAAGCATTTCGGGTACAATTAGAACCCGATACTCACAAACCAATAGAGCTATTTGAGTGAAACTGATATTCCGGACTCAATGGAATCAACAAATTTATCAACGGAGATTGTTTTAAGAAAAAGTGGGCCCCATGCCCAAAACTAACTCGGAACTCAATATCCCAAAATAAGTCCGGAAGCTTCGGGACCCAAACCAAAGGTTCCTCTAGCCCAAAGTCAATATTATGGAGCTAATAGCATGGACGGAATTTCCATCCGAGACCGTCTTCTCCAAATATTGACCAAAGTCAAACTTTCTAGTTCAACTTGGCTAAAACACAAAAACTCAGACAAAACTAAAAGCTCCCAAAACCCGACCAAGGATCCACCTAGACCAATATCCACGCTCTGGAGCTAACGAAACTGTCAGAATTCAATTCCGAGCATGTTTACCAAGAATGTTGACTAATGTCAATGATATTCTAAGTTAAGGCTCTAAAACATGCAAACGACCAAAATGACCAAACGAACGACCAGGGCACCGAACCACCAGTCCCAGTAAGTCATAAATGACTTGGGGCCGCTACAGGAAAGCTCTAGCAATATAAAAAAGGCGTAAACGCGAAAATAACCGGAAGGGTCATTACACATGCACCCAATATATGTTACCTTTTTGTTCTAATTTATATAATATATGTGAAATTTAGAGAGTCAATCAAATTTTTTGTATAATTTTAAATATTTTAATGTTAATTATTGTGGTTTATACTATTTTTACATAATTTTTAGATAATATATATTGCTCTCTCTGTCCCAATTTATGTTGTACTGATAGAATTTGGAGACTCAACCAAATTTTATTACTTTTTACATACTTTTCAAGTAATATATGTTACTCTCTTGCTCCAATTTATGTGGCATTGATAGAATTCAGAAAGTCAATTAAATTTTTTATGTATTGTACGTTCTTTTTTGTGATTTATAATGCTTTTTACTTCATTGTTAAATAATATATATTATTTCATCTGTCCCAATTTATGTAGCACTGATAGAATTGAGAGTCACCAAAAAATTTAATGTTTTTTAAATATTTTAAATTCTTAATTATTGTAATTTATAATTTTTACGTAATTTTTAAATATATAATCGATTAAAAAGGAAAACAAGATAAATTAATTAATTAAAATGAAGAAAATATGCAAGAATGACAAATATGCCCTTACTTATATAGAAGAATGACAGAAAGCACACACGTCGACAGACAGTTGTCTGCTTCTTCATACTGATATATAGTAGTAATTTAATTTTTAGATTTGATCCTGAATTTAACTTTGAGACTATAAAATTAATTGGATAAATATATTAGAAATCATAAATTGTTAATTCTTGTTTATTTTCCTTCTTGAGTTAAGCAAAAAGATAAGAGTAATATAGGACGACTAAATTTTGGAAGGTAGGATTTTTTGGAAGAATAATTTAATATCTCAAAAAATGACAAGTTTTATTTGGTATACATTTTAAATTATTCTTAATCTTAATTATAAGCTACATTTGATAGTTTGATGGTCTTGACCCTCTAATCATTAACGTAAAAAAAAAGAATGAATCAATTTTTTTTTGAAAAATTAACTTCTAAGTAGATTACTTTTTCATAATTAATCACCATATCTGATATTTTATTTTTAAGAATGTCAAATGAATAAAAATTGCACATGACAAAGCATTTGTCTTACTAACATAAAATGAATTGATTGGGAGTCAAGTCTACTGATGCCAAGTTCAAGAAGTATTAGAACCAGGCAAAAGTTGAGGTGTACACTGAATAAAATGTGTTCAGTTTAGAGGGTTTCAAGGTACTGTGCTAACTTCATCATTTTATCTTTTTTATTCTTTAATCATCCGAATTTTGAATTCACTAGCTCAACTATCCAGATTCACACTATTTTTTTAATTGATTTGTGGAGCTCGTAGCTCTTTTATTATTTCAAACAAGTTTGTACAAAATCAAAATAGCCCAGTTGAACCAAAAAAACAAATAAAAGCAAAAATAAAAAATATTCGATCCGAACCATTTAGAAAATCTGACAGCTTTTATAATGTATCCCTATAAAGTAGGGTTTCATAATTTGAGCTCCTCTTTTTCCTTCTTCATATCGCCGCTTGGAGCTTATTAGAACTCGACTCTCCATTTCTTTTGTTGTGGATCATCAAACTTTTCCTCTTGATGTCGTTGCATCTTTTTTTTCTCAACTCACAGAAGTAAATTTTCTTTCCTTTTTTTATTTTTCTTCGAGTCTTTCTTTGTACATAAAACACATTTTGAGAACTTCACCTTGTTGATGTATTTATTTTTTTACCGTTGTTCCATTTTAGATGTATGTGTGTTAATTTTTTTGGGTCACAAATAAATATATTATAAAACTCAAATAGACTTTAATACAAGTTTAAATTGTCTCTGATATGTAGTTTTCCATGCAATCATTAACAAAAAATAATATTTATAACTAGATGGAGTTATGAATCATAACTTATGATTAGAGCTGTCAATACGGGCTGGCCCAGTCCGTCTAGGCTAGCCCTCGTGGGCTTTGAAATTTGACGGGCCAGGCCGGGCTGGCTCATTAAAATGATGGGCTCAAAAATAGCAAGCCAATCCATCACTCTACGGGTTGCGGGCCTCGACGGGCCAACTCATTTTTTAAAATAATATTATTTTTATTATTTTTTAAATTTAAATTTAATTTTAAATTATTAATAACATAAATATTTACAAGACAATATTACATAATGTTACTACTTGCTAATTAAGTTCAAGTTCACAAAAAATAATCATAATAATTTGTGAAACTACATAACTTTTGACATGATATTGTTCGAATCTTACATATTTTATAAACATAATTAATATTTAAATATTTATGATGGTTTAAATAGACTTTGAATTTGGACTCATCTTGTTTTTTTTAGTCCTCTATTTTATTTTTATTTTTTAATTAATTTTATTTAGCCCACGGGCCAGCCCAACCCATATTGCTAAAGCCCTACGGGCCAGCGAGCTTATCCGGGCCGGGCTAAAAAGCCCTGTTCTCAAATGGGCTGCAAAAATATTAGTCCAACCCTATCAAATTACAGGTTGGGCAAAAATCTTAGCCCAACGAGCCTAGCCCATATTGACGGCTCTACTTATGATATAGAGCTATAATTTTTACAGACATGTTGGTAATATGAGAGTATGTTCATTGTAT
Source organism: Jaltomata sinuosa (assembly GCA_003996215.1). Classification (NCBI taxonomy): domain Eukaryota; kingdom Viridiplantae; phylum Streptophyta; class Magnoliopsida; order Solanales; family Solanaceae; genus Jaltomata; species Jaltomata sinuosa. Next base: position 2,476 of record QJPP01005901.1, on the reverse strand, counting down.
CTAATTTTCAACGTGATTTTCTAATGAGATCACCAAAAATGTCAAAGTGCAAAAGGCAGAAATTCATTTTCCAAAACAAGAAAGAATTTAAATTATTTTTTCTATGGTATTCTCTGTTTCACTTTTGATATATATTTTATTTGTGATAATTTGAGTTCAAGCTATTAGGTACTAATATTTACTTGTGGTCAAAATTATGCCAGCATTTTCAAGCATTTATGATTTTAGGTTCAAGGTGGTATATGGTGCCCATTGTTAGAAAAATAGGCTAGCAATATTTAAAATATTTTATTTAGATTTTGTCTATTTTGAATCTATATATATATATATATATATATATATATATATATATATATATAAAGGAGGGTTTTAGGAATAGTGACGTGACACTCTATATGGCCTCTATTCCTATTTATCTTTTTTGTAGATTTTTTAAGCATTTTCCCTAATTTTAAAAAACTAAAAACCCACTTTTAAATTTTATAAAATATTAAAATTAAAAATAATCATATTTAATTCCTTTTATCAACAATGCTATTAATTCTCTTTTCCTTCCTTTAATCTCATTATTAATATAAAATGAATGGCAAAGCATATTAAAGCATCTTTACTACTATCATATAGCCTCTTCAACTATGAAAATCAGTTACAAGATTACAATAACTGCAATTGTAATATACCAATAACGACTAATGTTGAGAAAAAAGAGTAAAGACTAATTAATTTTAAATTTATTTATGTAATACCTTTTTTGGGGTACTTAATCAAGGGATTATATTTCCCGGGAGAATCATATAAAACTCGGCTATATTATGAAACTTGTTTGACAAGTACGGGTAGTGCAGAAATTCAGCACTTTTGCCCTGCGGGTTATACCCCAGAAGAGAATGTTTATAACTTCTCAAAAATAATCATCAAACAGATTATTTCTATTGAAGACTGGGGACTGTCCTATCTGATCCTTCATCTGAATAATATTCATAATCATCATCGGAACCTGAGGTGTATAACAAACTATAAACCTTATCATGCAGATTTGCATCGAGTTCTAAAGTTTTAAGCTTATTCAATTTGAAATTTGGAGCAATATGTCCTCGCCTACCACATTTGTAACATTTGATTTTAGAAAGGTCTCTTCCTGACCGATCTTTGGTAAATCTATTAGATTTACGAGAGCTTTTTCTAGCGTCTCTTTCTTCTTTAGACCGTCGTCTAGATGTCCGTCTCCTGTTAGAACCTTCAGTTCTGGGGGACTGGTAATATTCCTTTTTGCTGCCATAGGCTGCTGGTTCAGGTAAACCGAACTGAGTGCAAAAGTCTCCAAGTTGAGATCTTTCTCTGTGCGTTTAAAAAATGCCCCATCAGAATTTCAAAAAATCATGAATGACATTTTCAATCCATATATGGATTTCATTATTGTTTATATTGATGATATTCTGGTGTTTTCAAAAACTCTTGAAATGCATATGAAACACCTTGATATCTTCAAGAAAATTGTTATACAAAATGGTTTGGTTATTTCTAAACCAAAAATGAGTTTGTTCCAGACAGAAGTACATTTTCTGGGACACTTAATTTGTCAAGGAAAAGTCACTCCTATTCAGAGGGCCATCGACTTTGCATCAAAGTTTCCTGACATTATTACTGATAGAACTCAATTGCAGAGATTCTTGGGTAGTTTAAATTACATCTCCCCCTTTTACAAGAATCTTTCTAATGATTTAGCCCCGTTATATGACAGGCTCAAAAAGGATTATAAATCACCGTGGACTGATAGTCACACCACTTTGGTAAAGAACATTAAATTATGAGTTCAGTCTTTACCTTGTTTAACTCTTGCTAATCCTGCTTGGCAAAAAATTATTGAAACAGATGCTTCAAATATTGGTTACGGTGAGATTCTTAAACAAATTAATCCCAATGACAAAAATGAATATCTTATAAGATTTCATTCTGGTAAATGGACAGAAGCCCAGAAAAAATACGCAACTGTGGCTCATGAAATGCTTACAATTGTTAAGTGTGTCTTGAAATTTCAAGATGATTTGTATAATCAAAAGTTTTTGATAAAAACAGATGCTCAGTCAGTCAAATATATGTTTGACAAAGATTTTAAGCATGATGCGTCCAAACTTATATTTGCTAGGTGGCAGGCTCAACTAGCCCCATTCGACTTTGATATTCATTATAAAAAGGGAATTGATAATTCTCTTCCAGACTTCCTATCCAGACAATAATGTTTTATTTAGCTTTTCTTTCTGAAAAAACTTTAATTTCTATGTTAAAGGTGATTAAATTGCCAAAATATCTTACTAGTCTTGTTATTGAAATCATCATTAATGATATAATAAGAGAGGAACTCTCTATTCATGACTACTCGAAAGAAATCCGAGAAGAATTAACATATTATTTTTCAGAATGATTAATCTGTTTTCTTACAGGATGGACCCGCCATGGCGGCAAGTTCGAGGGAGAG
>QJPP01005900.1:0-32180 GCA_003996215.1 Jaltomata sinuosa | reverse complement strand
GTCCTCAACAGATCTCCAAGCACGAATCTCAATGATCTACCGGCGATGGCCCACACTAGGATCTGCACCCAAAGATGCAGGGGGTAGGGGTGAGCACCAACTGCGAAGCATAAGGTACCCAGTAGGTATCATAGGCCGACTGGGCACATATAAGATAAAAGCATAGTAACAGACAGAATAGAAGCAAGTAGTCACAGAAATCAACGAAAGGTACACATGAACTAGCCCAGAGGGAAATCAACAGAACCACATGTGAGGCCAGCAAGCCGAATATATACACCATAGGCACATGTGAAAGTAAGAAACAACGCACCTGGGGTCCTTTCAATAACAGTGTATACGTAATAAGTTTACGAAATGGACGGTATACCGGTAACCTCAAGTGTAAGAAGAAGAGAGAAGAGTAATGATAGACATGCTTAGAGACATGAATCAAGCCCAACTAATCATATCAATCTCAATCCAGCAACTAACAGTCTAGCAGTAACCAATTTCATAATTAACCGTGACAGGGAACAATTCTACAAGTAAAATAGAAAGAGTCTACCTACAGTCCCCCGGCCGCCCATACAACCGAGGAACACAAACAAGTGAAAACAATCCCTCCGGCATCCCATACTACCGGAGCGTACAATCAGCAAACAGCAAACAAGGGTGGAACCTCGAACCATGAATGATATGATGCATGAAGATCTCAAGTGCCATAGTATCTCTGTATGTACCTCCTCCGGCGCCGATCCAGCCCAGCAGGTAGGTTCCATGGAAGGACTCTGCCCGTATACCTCTACTCCACCGTATACCCCTCCACCGGCACACGCAGCCCGTAGCCCCTGGCCCGGATGGCAAGGTCCATGGAGGTCCCAGACCCCATACTAAAATTCAGTATCAGAACATGTCGTCCGGAAGCAAGTTCGATATCAGGATGGAGACCCAGTCTTGAATATGCAATGCCCAGACCCTGTCCAGGACTAAAGTAGTAGGAAAATGTCTCAGAAACCCCTCCAAGGGTGCCGGGCGTAACCGGGTCTAAACAGTAAAAAGTCATCTCAGGTGCTCGGTCCGACCGAGGCTAAAAATCATCTCAAGTAGCAAGAAAACTCAACTAGCACTCCGGCCCTGCCGAGTCTAGCGTTAATCGTAAAACTGGTGATTTAAATCATAATTTTACTTTCTTGCCCAAAAATATACACAAGTTTAAATCAAACCATTTCCAAATTATTTCCATAAAAAATGGGCCCCCCGGGCCATGCAAGGTTTAGAAAATAGTGCCAGTAGGCCCGAAGCCAAAACCATAGTAAAACATGGATAAAACCTCTTTATATGCATGGAAATGGTATGATCACACACAATAGCTGCCCAGCAGCTCACAATCAACCTATCGACCCTGCACAGGCCCACAGCTACTCAGCAAGCATAACCAGCCTAGAAGGATAATTCTATGCCCGGGACTCGCGGACATTCCCAAAATCCCACCTTCTATGTTCCAAAGTCAACAAGGCCTCACAGGACCACAAGGGTAAATAAAATATATCGGCAAATACTACAAGCAACGGAGGAACAAAAGTAGGCGGACATGAATAAAGCGGTCGAGGTCTGTGGTACCAACCTAATAATCCAACCCAAGGATGCCCATTAATACAATTTTATTCTATATATGCGGAGTCTAGGAAAAATAAACCGTAACCTACCTGTCGTCCGACGACAAGCTTGAACCTCTCCGAAAAATCCCCAACACGAAATCAAACTCGAACTCGGGCTTGAATAACTTGACGTCGATAATTGATTTTCTTTCCGAAATTAAACATAACATCAAAATATGATTTCTCTACCAAACCCCTCTAATGTTCTATATATATCCCACACAGTGACTATAGAACACTTTTACATATAAGTATATATATGTCACAGGCAGTAGGCAAGTGAATTAATTAATGTATAATCATTTAGAAATTAGCACTATGAAATGATTATGTGATGCCACCTTTCAACTTGCTATGCGTTGTGTTAGCCCTCCACTTCCACGTGGAAGTGGAGGTGGCAACCAATCCGATCCGATAAGTATATACTCGGGTATTGCATAAATTCGTGGTAAAATAAATATAATATTTTAGATATACCATAATTCATAGAAAATTATTTCAAACAAAACCTACTATATTATAATAATAATTTTTAACATAAATAAATTTACTATCTCCGTTAAAATATTATGGTGTATAAAAACCTTATAAAATAAATACATATACAATTATATCGTAATAAAATATTTTTCATAAACCTTTAAAATATTTTGAAAAGGCAATAATAATATAATTTTTATCAAATTCAACTTTAAAATAAAATATTTTCAAATGCACGCACGATGCTAATAAAATTCTTAAATCTAGACTCGCAATTCACCAACGCACGATTTTGATACTCAAGAATTCTCTCGGGATCCTCCCTTATGTTTTATCACTGTTTCGTAACTGAAATGGCGTTTTAAAACGTGAAGTTGAGGCTTAAATCGAGTTTAACCCGACCCGATTCGCGACCCGGTTCGCAACCCGTTTTCTGCCAGACAGTCCGCGGTAAAACAGTCATAACTTTTTACTACGAGATCAGTTGGACGTGAGGTTTTGTGCGTTGGAAACTAGACTCGTAGACCTTCGATTTGATATTTCGGGGGACTTCTAACTCTTTATATATTGGGAGAAAAGCCCAGAGACATTTTACCCAAAGTTCAGGAAATTTGTTAAAGAACTTACGATAACTTTTGTCGATTTGCTTGACTTCAAAACTTATACGTGGAAATGACCGGAAGGGTCATTACAATATATCATATACGATCCCTCCGTTTTAATTTAAGTATCTTATTTTGACTAGGCACGACGTTTAAGAAGGCTACTACTGATATATATTTTGGTTCTTGACTGTACTTACTCCAGGATGGAACTAAAATCAGACTGAAGTCTTTGATGCTGAATAAGTATGTTTCCGCGGAGAATGGTGGAGGTACAAATTTGGTTGCAAATCGCGATAATCCATCTGATTGGGAAACATTTACAGTTAAGTTCCTAATCTTTGCTAACTAGTACTCTTCATTGTGTTTAATTGTAAAACTAACTTAATTCTCTTCACTGAAGTTATGGAGAGTGAACAACACATTTGTCAACCTGAAAGCGTTTAAAAAACAGTTTGTCGGAAGTCTGAACAAGGAAGTAATGCAGTTGCAGTAGCAACAGATCCTCATGATACTGAAACCTTTCACATTATAAGGAATCGCGATGATCCATCTAAAGTTTGCATTAAAGCTTCTAATGGCCAATTTCTACAGGTCTTTTCCCTTTATCTTTGTCACCATTATTACGTTTCCCTCTTATTTTCTTTCTCTGCCCCTATGATTATAACTGAATATTCACTATTATTAAACGTGGCTACATGTTTATATTTTTTGAAGGCAAAATCGGGATCTTTGGTGACAATAGATTATCAAGGTAGTACTGAGTGGTCCGACCAAAATCCATATGTATTTAATATGATCGTTGTGGAACCATTGGAACACTTACATTGTGGAAGACGATTTTAGATTCATGTCCGAAAATGGGATTAATGCAGTTAGAATTCCGGTAGGATGGTGGATCAGATATGATCAGACACCACCTAATCCATTTGTTGGAGGCTCACTTCAAGCTTTAGATAATGCTTTTAATTGGGCTGAGTAAGTTTCGACATCTTTTAACCAGCTGATGTACAAGAATGACCTAGGAAGTGGGCGATCTTGAACTTTTGACCATGCTTACATCATGGACAAAACTTTAAATTTAACAAGTTTTGACTTTTGGCCTTGAAAGTTTGCCCACGGAATATAGGAGGGTCCCATGTTTTTGCTCCCTTGCTGACTCGAATCCACGACCTTAAGGTTGGAGGAGGAGGGTGCTTACCATTGAGCAACCTCCTCTTCTCGGACAAGTGGGGGGTCAAAAGTTCAAGATCACTTATTTAAGGTCATCGGGTGTAATTTCTTATCAAAAATTTTCTTGCAGGAAACACAATATAAAGGTCATAATAGACCTTCATGCAGTTCCAGGATCACAAAATGAGAATGACCATAGTGGAACTAGAGATGGATCAGCAGAGTGGGGAGATTCGTACGTTGAAGAAACAGTTGAAGTCATAGACTTCTTAACGAAAAGGTTATTAAAAAGAAATTCATCAATCCGTTTTTGTACGAATTTCAAAATAAAAAGTTGTTAGCTAAATGAATTTGTCAATTGACGAAAGTAAAAATTTTCAGGTATGCTAATAGGCCAGGCCTTGTAGCAATGGAACTGATGAATGAGCCTCGAGAAGAACATGTTCCTTTGAATACCCTAATCAAGTACTACCAAGCTGGTTACGATGCAGTGAGGAAGTATACTAGTACTGCCTACGTGATCTTATCGAATAGATTGGGCAATGCAAAGAACACAGAGCTCCTTTCATTTGCTCGAGGCCTTCATCGCTCAGTCATAGACGTCCATTACTACAATCTCTACTCGGACAAGTTTAAACAATTTAACGTATAACAGAACATCGACTACATATACAACCAACAAGCATCAACACTCGGAGAAATTACTCAATCTAATGGCCCCTTAACCTTTGTTGGTGAGTCCTATAGTTTCATTCAAGAATCGTTAAATGCAAAGACTATTATGCCTCCATGTTTTTCTTATAATGTGTCGAATGAACTGCAGGAGAATGGGTTAACGAGTTTGCAAATGAGCCAAAATCAAACGAAGATTAGCAGAACTTTGGCAAAGCACAGTTAGATGTGTATGGAAGAGCAACCTTTGGATGGGCATATTGGTCATACAAGTGTAAATATGATCATTGGAGCCTAAAGTATATGATTGAGAATGGAATCATAAATCTCAAATGAAGAAATCTGTCTTTTCTTGGTCCTTTCGGACTATATATGCTAAGTAATTTCATCAATTTTCTTTAGCTTCTTGGTTGTGAGCAGAGGATATTGGTTGAGCAATCAATGATGTAGAACTTTACTTGAATCACATTATAAATAAAGCAATTTATAAAATATGATGCACTCAAGACAAATATTCCACCATAAAAGATACTAAATCCAACATTCAAAAACGCGAAAAAACAACTTCAATCCAAGCAGCAATAGTAATCTAGCACACTGCAAAATACTCTATAGTTCAAAAACCAGAAAATTAAAGCATAAAAAGTAATTAATTAAGGTGCACTAGTTCATTTAGATTCATCAGGTAAGGTCCCAAGCCAAGCAGGAGGCTGCATCCCAGTTTGCTCCTGCACAGTTTGAAGCAGAGGAGGCAGCATACGGTACGAACCCGCAACATCCTTCAATCCGCTTCCACCTTCACCGCCATGATCAGAACCTGACCAAATGCTAATCTTTGGCTGCATACCGTTCACTGCTTGAGCGTTGATTTTGGCTATTTCCTGATAGATACCGTTGTTGATCATCAAGTAGTCTCTGAGGGCAGAGTAATCGTGATTCAATTCCTTAAGAATGGATCCTAAGTACATGGCTTGTGCTTTCCCAATCGCTGCTACTCCTTCGGCTTCCTTCTGCTTTGCATACAGCTCGCTGTTTGCAGCCTGCTGGCGTGTATAGAGTTCAGCATCTGCACTTGCTTTTTTTGCCTCCGCTTTCTTCTGGCTCTCGAATAGTGCTGCTTCTGCTTCTTTCTGTCGCTTGTATAATTGTGAGTTTGCCTCTTGCACCTTAACGTCATATTCAACATTAGCCTTGCTGAGAAGCTCAGCCTTGAGCTTAGCTGTCTGCGCGAGTGCTTTCTTCTTCTGCACTTCCATTTGCAGTTATGCTTCTCTTATAGCCACCGCCTTCTCGGCTTCCACCTCTGCCAGCCTGGCAGTCTGAGACCACCCTGCTTTCTTCTTTGCCAGCTCAGCACTCGCCTCGACAACCTCAGCTTCTCTTTGGTTTTCAAATACTTTAACTTCAGTCCTGACCCTAACTTCTTCTTTCTTAACTTCTCCTTGCCTTTTAGTCGATATGATCATCGTCTCAGCATCAATCTTAGCAGCATTTTGTTTCATCTCACCATCTCTCTGCTTCGAACCTATCTCTCCTTTCATCTACAAGTTGTTTAACATTAGCATTGTAGATATAAAGCCCGAATTGTACTTTCTCAAATACTTCTTTCTTGAACTCTTTTGTTCCGCTGAATATCTGTTCCATCGTCATGGAAGCAGCAAGAACACGAGTTTCACCCTTGATAATTCCCTTAACAAGTTCATTGACGTGATTTGAATACTTGTCATGATTAGATACGAGCTGTGCATACTTGATCAGGCTCTCGTTGTTTTCGTCTAGTTGTGGACCAATTGTGAATACAGCAGGGAGAACGAAAGGGAGTTTTTCGGCACTCATAGCTTGAACTTCGAAGGAATAGTTCACAGGGGATATATCGAGCCTGGTGCATACTTGAAGAGGCCATAAAAAGTGCTTCTTCTTCAGTTTTATTTCCTTGATGCCACATCCGGTAATGGCAAGCATCTCCGATGGCCCAGCCACTATATACTGCGGAATACCCCTATTTATAATGCTAGAAAATCAAATTAAACTAGGAATGCAAAACTTAATCCAATATGAATTAGGAGAAACCTACAAATTCTAACCATGCATGAATTAAATAAAATATCAAATCCTAAACAAATTTGGTTTCTTGCTCCAACTTTAAATTATTATTCCAACATTATATGGCGAAAGAAGTGGGAAATATTCTTTTACTACTCTAAAATTGGGAAACTTTTTCGATCCTCTATACTAGATCTGCCTTGAGAAATAAATTACAAATCTTATTAGAGTTTAAGTAATATATGTACATCGCCAGTATAAATATTTTTATGCCATCATATCATGTTTACATGTTATAGCAGGTAACACATTTTATTTATAATAAAAAAATTATGCATGTATTAATAATACATGAATTAGTTATGAGAAAATCTATATACGTATTATTTTATGCAGGGAGTAGTTATGCAAGGTTTAGTTATTCATTTATTACTTATCCACCTTATATCTTGCATAAAACAATACATAGATTCTCTCATAACTTATACATGTATTAGTTATGCGAGTCTCTCAATTGCAAACCAAACACTATATTAATTTTATACATAAATAACTTAACTCCTAACCAGCTACCAAACGGAGTATTACTTATACATGATTTAATACATGTATAACTCATCTCCAAACCAGCTATAAAATGAGTAAATGACCCCTAAGTTCTTGTGTGTCTCAATAATATATTGTTATACTAGTTAGCAATACTGGTATACGGTCTGCAAATAAAGTGAGGCTCTCATCTTCAGATCTGGAACATTTGTCCTAATTGAAGTGCGGTCTTGATATTGCTCCTCTTTTTACGTTGTAAAACACATTTTATATAATTAATTATGAAAATGGCATAACTATTCCATCCTTTCATAAATAGCATCTTTTATTTCACTTTTGACATTTACATAAAAATCTCCATAATTAATAAGCATTTTTAAAAAATTAAATACAATAATTAATCCATTCAAATGTTTTAACCCCCTTCATAAATTAAAGAATCTTTTCCATAAATAGATTAGCTATAGATGTTATTTTCTCTCTCCCTCATAACTTTCTTCTATTTTTTCTTTAATTTTTTTTTTTTTGATAATTTTTTTAAAAAACACCATTAATATAATTTAAGTATATTATTGTGTGACTATTTCATATTATATATTAATACTTCATCAATATATAATTTGACTATTTTATACTATATTGAGTTTTTCATCAATACATACTGTGATTATTTTATATCATATTAATATTTCATCAAATGGTATTATTCAATACGTGTATATATATATATTCCTTTTTTCAACGAATATTAATTCTCTTTTGTAATTTTTATTTAATAACAATTGATTTTTATTGGAAATTAATTAATCAAAATTATGCATATTATTAATATATTTGTTGACTTTAAAAATAATAATATAATATAAATTAAAATATCATGTTATTATTAATATATACTACAATAATACCATTTATATTTTCGGTATCATTAGAAATATACAATTAGATATATATAATATTAAGTATGTAATTAATATATATATATATATATATATTATATAATAATTATGAAAAGCTAAAGAAAAAATATATGCATTTGTATGGTGTATTTGTGAATGTTTATGGTACAAATTTAATTAAAATAATGTATATTTAATATATACTATAATTAAAAGTTTGAAATTTTCAAATACAAAAAAATAATGATCCACAAAAAAAAACAGGCATAATTTTGGAGCAAAAATCAGTGATAAGTGTTAGGCTAGATAAAAGGAAATAAATTTGAAACAAATCATTAATTAGTATTCAGTGAAATTTTAGGCATTAAATAGGGGTTCAATTTTTTAAATTAGGATTTTACTAATATGGTAATTATTATATGGCTATAAATGTAATAAACATTCTTATGCTAAAAAGCTGTAATGTATATTTTAATTTTGCTTAGTTATGTAATCTACTCCCGCGGAATTGCTATGTGGTCCGCAAATGGGCTTCAATGCTTCGCAAATCTAGACATGATGTGAAGTGATTAAGCATATTTATGTAAGTTTCCCATTCTTAATCATACACCGAAATGTGGTCCGCATAACAGGGTCACGATTGGCAAGATTTTGTGAATTTTGAATTGGGCTTGGCTGGCTAACAATATGGGTTGTGGTGGTGTTTTAACCAAGGTTAATTGAATTTGACTGAATGACTCATGTATAAGTCTTACAAAATAGATTAGACTTTTCAGTTAACCAAGATTTTCAATGTTGAAAATCGAAAATCGAATCAAGAAATTCCAAATATTAAAACCAAGAACATACTGAATTTTTCTCCAAAAAAAAAAAAAACGAAATTGATAACTCGAAAATTTTCGTTTGATCATTTTTCTGTTTTGATTGAACAATGACCACCTCTATTTCTATATTTACACACATAGTATCAAATATGCTTTAAAAGAAATAAATGATAGGCTTAATGCATAGTCGAATTCTTTAAACTTGTCAGGATATTCCATTTAGACACTTGAACTAAGCTTGTTTTTCGATTGAACATCTCAACTTCTAATAAAGTGTTTCAATTAGACACTTTCGGTTCAAAATTTGAATTTTCTTTTCTGTGTATTCTCATTTTTCTATTAGGTAGTTAAGTTAACCACATAAAATATATCATCTCCTATAATTATACGCATTCGTCTCAATAAGCCATAAAATCTTGGGCGTTTTCTACTTGATGTTGATGTGTATAATTAAGGAAGATAACATACTTTATGTGGTTAACTTGTACCTAATAGACGAATGAAGCCACGCGCAAAAGTTTTCACGAAATTTGAACCAAAAGTGTCTGATTGAAACACTTTATTGAGAATTGAGTTATTCAATTGGAACATGACTAAGTTCGAGTGTCTAAATGGAAAATTTTGACAAGTTTAAGAGGCTGACTATGTATTAGGCCTAAATGATAATTAATTTCGATGCAAAAAATATAAAGAAGAAACAAAAGGAAGGTGATATTTCTCATTATTGATTCCACATTTCTCAAAGTTTTGAATTTACAATATTCTCGACTCTCTCACGCATGTAATCAAAAAGAAGAAGAGAAAATGAAAAAAAATAATGAAATACAAATTATAATCCAACAACAAAAAATGAGATGTATTAAAATCATAGAAAATTAACTTCTCAACACTTAGGGAGGTCCTTGGGGGGTGGAGGCAACTTTTGATTAGGTTGTGTCCCATCTAAAACCAACCATGCCATCTTCAATCCCCAACTTGTGTGAACTTCCAAGTGACAATGCATAAACCATACTCCTATTGGTTAACAAAAAAGAAACATTATACATCACGTTATAATTATTCAAAAAAAATATTATTTACGTTATTTACACTATATAATTTTTCGATGATCATTGATGTTTACCTGGATTATCTGCAAGGAATCGAATAGCAACCCAACCACCAGAAGGGACACCCACAGTGTTCCTTTCCATAGGGTCAACAAGGTTGAAATTTGATGGATCCTTATTAGGGTCAAAATTCCCAAATCCTTGGCCAACAACGAAAAAGTTGAATCCGTGAAGATGAAGAGGATGACTTTCAAGACCAAGAATGCTTGTATCTTGCATTATTAGCTCCACACTTGTGTTGAATGGTAAAACCATGAGTTTTGTGTCATTGTTAACTTGGGTGTTATTTGGAGGGTTTCCAGTGTAGTTAAACCAATGTAAAGGACTATAAGGAAAATCAGGCTTGTATACACCTTTGGATTGTCCAAAGAAGTGTGATTGGAGAAGTGCAGTTGTAGGTTGTATAAATGACACATTATTGATTGAAGCTGAGAATTTTGTACCATTAGGTCCTTGGCAAGTTTTGTTTTGATCACAAGGACTTGTTCCAAGACCTACTGTGAAAAATAAATGTTTATCGATGTTTAGAGGTACATTAGCAGGGAATTGAGGAGTCGCGAGACTTCTTAATCTACTTGTAAAGTTGGTGACAAAATTTGTGTCATTCAGAGCAGGTAGTAACGGCTTAAAGAGTGGAAGATTTTTCAAATGGGGTTTTGCTTTTGATTCATACTCTAAAATTCCAGCAACTGTAGAGTTATCAAATGTGCCAGGACCTGTTACATAGGGCCGAGCAGTCATGTAAAATGTGGCATTGGGAAAATGAGGTTTAGCTTTGAGAAGGACATTATGAGTTTGTCCTGGTGTGATAATAAGTGTATCCGTCTCAAAGGGTTTAACGTAAACTCCATCAGCATCGATAACTTGGAGGGTATGATTTGCAATGCTGAAGAAAAGCTCGTCATTAAGGGCAGCGTTGATCAATCGAAGAAGGTATGTCTTTCCAGGCTTCACCTTCAGCTTAAAAGTATCTGTATAAAAAAAACAACTAAAATTGTTAATATTCTAGTGTACAATCTATCATTATTTAGAAAGTCGATACAATCTATCATAAATAATGTCTAAAAGTAAATCAAAATAAATTGAGTCGTATATATACACGTGCACCACTCTATATTATTGTGTCATTCATTTTAGAATAGTCGGAATATTACCTTTTGTCGAGCAATTATAGAAAGGGCCGGGAAGTCCATTTATAGTATAGGCATCAGAAACATTAGGACCTCCACCTGTTTGCAAAGCTTGGGTAATTATAGCTTCAGTGTCTGCATTGAACCATTCTCCTGTGACAAATATATATATTCCATTCATCATTAGTATTTTACTAATAACTTCCTTTAGTCAAATTAATCAAGGTTAATGACTTAATTATTATTACCAAATATGATGGGAACTTCTTTGTAAGGTTTGGCAAATGGATAAGGAGTATTTTTCTTAGGAAGAATGATTATTGGACCATAGAGAGTTGATCTCAACCATGAAATATGAGCATGCCACCAAAAAGTTCCTCTTTGGCCAATTATAGTGAAATTATATACATAACTTTGGCCAGTTTGAATTGGACATTGTGTTACATATGCTGGTCCATCTGCCCATCCACTTCGAAGTTGTCGAATCCCATGCCTATATTGTAAAACAACAAAAATATCATTAATCGCGAAACATCAATTGTTTATTATATCGTGTGTAAGTAAGAATTTTTATGTTTACCAATGGATGGAGATGTTGTTCTGAACATGATTTACCACTTCGATTTCAAGACGATCACCTTCCCTTGCCACAATGCGAGGTCCAGGGAATTTTCCATTTACTGTAACCATAGTCTTAGTATGGCACAATCTTGTCACATTTTGCAACTTGATCTGCAATATGAGAAGGAGAATATGGTACATTGTATAAGTCATGCTAAAATTTTACAACGTCAGTGTATATAGGAAACTACGTAATAATATACATACTTCAAATTTGTAGTGTCTGGTCGCGGCTGAAACGCTATGGAGGAGACACGATGCAATCAGAGAGATAAGAAAAATTCCAATAGCACCCATTTTTGCACAAAAAATCAAGTCTCTCTGATCTTTTTTCTTTTGTTACAAACTTAACTTACTATTGTTGTTCTATTAAGTGCATGGAAGTCAAGTATATATATAGAGATGTTTGGTTGATTTGGTGAAGTGATAAAAAATTGAAGAGAAAAGTGAATAGGTTGATTGTAAGCTATGTTTGGTTAGACCAACTGTTGTTGTAGAACATACTTTAGAGTGGTGTCAAAGAATACATCTATTTTTTGTATATTTGTATATCAGTAGTATATTTGTCATGCAAAAATTTCACTATGGCTTTTCCTTCTTAATGACTCATTGAGGATAGATTAATTTAGGCTCCATAGACAGCTAGCTATAGACATGATTTTGACACTCTTCCATACAGAAAGATGATATATAGACTTTAGGAAAAAAAAATTATCATGTATTACAAAGTGTTGTCATTATCAAAATATTTCTTGAGTGAAATTTAAAGTATCATTACAATTTGTTTGTCTGATTTTGATTTTTGACGTAGCACAGAGTTAAGAAAGCAAAAAAAACTTTTGAATTTTATTGTATTAAACTAAAAATATGTAAAATGTATCAAAATACTCTTTAATTTTATGATTTTAAACATGTCATCTGAAAATTTAGAATTTAAGAGTTGCCAAAAAAAGGCATTCGTACGGAAGGAGTATCTAAGTTTATGTATGGATAGTACATAAACAAAATTTAATTTAACATATTGGAAAGCTTTGAGGCCAATGGGGATTCAAAGATTTTTCCTTTTACTTGTCAACATATTTGGGTGAAAATTTAAAGACACAGAGATTTTTAAGTTACAGATATTTCGCAATCGACAACTTAAATCTTTATACGTTATAGGTAGGGTTTATGAGGAGGATGTGATAATAGCTAACAGATTAATTAGCAGTCTTTATGAGTGGACTCGACCTAATAACTATATTTCCAATAATTTTATACTAACCTTGAGGTTCCGGAGATTTTGTAGCTTTTGGATTTGCGCTATTTATTTAAAAGGGAATGACCTTAAATTCCAAAAAGAAATAATTAAAGAGCTAGCCGATATCCTAGGGTGATTAGTTCGTAATAAAATGTCGTATGAAGTTTTAAGAATAATAAGCGGGCGTTTGGTCATGAAAATAAAAAAAAATCACTTTATTTGAAATTTTCAAAGTTAGAGTTGGAGTTGTGTTTAGGCATAGTTTTTGCAATAATTATTTAGAATTCAAATGTAATTTTTAGAAAAACATAAAATATGATTTAAAAATAAAATATAATTTAAATGGGATTATTTTATGAAAATAAAAAATTTAGAATCTTTTTCAAAAAAAAAATTAATTAAAAAAAGTAAAAGTGAAAATAGTGAAAACAAGTATTGAGTTGTTTTCGAAATCTCAAATACAACTTCAAGTTGCATTTGGTATTTCTATGGCCAAACAAAGATTTTAGAATAAAGTGAATTAATTTTTCGAAATAAAGTGAATAATATCCCTGACCAAACAGCTTCTAATACTACCACAATTTTAAAATAAAGAAAGCATTTTAAAAAAAAAACTGTACGAGGGAAGTTTATTGAAAATTGACAAGTCAAGCATAGATATATGTTAAAGATGCTTTAATATTGAGTGATTAGGAAAAGTAAGCTTGTAGATTAAACAAGCCTATTTTTCGACTACTATATTAGGCATGTGGCCATATTTTAACAATTCATTTAGTCAAATTATAATCTTATTTATAGGAAAAATTAAACAAAATATTTATTGGGTTAAATTTCTTACACAAAGAATAGTTCACTTTAAAAAATCACTCATTTATTACATTAATTGACCATTCGACCATATTAATTTACTAAAATTGGCCCTTCAGCCGAATGGATTACATGTTACTTTCGCTTCTTCTTTTTTTCTTTTCTTCCTTTCTCTTCTTCTTCTCTTCCATTGATGTTTTCTTCTCCAAACCTTCTTCTTCAGTCCTCCTTTTTCTTCCTTCTTCTTATTCTTTTTTTTCTTCTTCCATGTTCAACTATCAAACTTCTTGAAAGCTCAATTTTAAAATTTGACGTGCCGTAAATGTGAATCATTTTGAATGAATAATATATCAAAAGATTTGAAATCTCGAGAGAAATTCATATATAAAATTTGAGACTGTTTAGAGGAGATTTTGAGTTGGTCGAGATTGAAAAACTCCACTAGAAAATTTGTGATTTTCTATATGCGAGTTGCATCTGCGTGATTTGTAGTTTAGGGGGTGGGGTGGAGGTGGGGGTGGAGGGGGTAGAATCTGACATTCCAAGCTTGCCCGTAAGGTGTTTATTTAAGTTTCTGAATGAATTCTTTAGCTCTGTGAAAGATATTTCACTTGTCATATTGATTCAAGATGGTTAGAATACTGAACTGTATTTGAGTTTTTTATTTTTATATTGAGTTGTTTGTGGTTAATTGAAACTTTGGTTAATCTATGTGTTAACTGAATCAAATACTCAAATAAGCCTATTTATGCCCCATCTTACATTTAAATAATGAGTGAAAATATTACATAGGATACATATGTACATATCGTTGATACATAGTTATACCTCATATATACACAACTTATACACGATCGATACATCACATATACATGCAATTATTTTTTATTGTACAATATCGATACATATATTATATATCATATATACACGTTTATACATCATTTATACAATATCAATCAATACATTATATATACATTATATAACTATTTATACGATATCGATACGTTACATATATATGTGGCTATTTTTTTAAAAAAATATTTTGTCACTTGTACATTACGTGAGAAGCCCATATACAATTCTGATACATAATCATATATCATATATACACATTTATACACTATTTATACAATACTAATACATTACATAACTATTTATACATATCGATACATTACATACTTGAATTGTATTTGTTCAGTTTTATTCAATTTCATGCATCTTATTCTATGAGAGAGGTTATTTTGCCAAGATGGGCATCGTATTGAAAGTAATCTACTTAAATTAATGAAATGTATCCTAAGGGCGCGATTTTGAAAGTAAATCTATTATTTGGGAAGGCTTGAAGCCTATAGTATTGTGGTGAGAGAGACATTCATATATACTTGTTGCATTTGAAACTTACTTTATTACTGTGACAATGCATACATATTCGTTTTCATGGATCACAAGATTGGTATTATGGAAACAAAGTTTTGAAAGAAAATAAAATAGTTTCAGATGATTTTAGTACAGATGATATTGAGGAAAGTGTTGAAAATGATTCTGGATGGAGTATATGAACTTCACGAGTTTCCATGGATCTCACCTCACAACATGTCATTGTGAAGGGAGTGTATACTGATAGGATCATTGATCATTGCATTGCATGGCACTTCAGCATATGGCTTGCTTTGCTTTCAATTGATTCTTTGCTTTTATTTGTGATTCGAATTTATATAGCGAATGATTGTGATCAATTGCTCATATTGTCCTACTGTATTATATGGTTGTTCTGTTGGTTTGGATGAGTTAGTAGCATTCTTTTTATGATATATATAGTTGTTACTCTTGCTAGGTAGGCATGCGGTGTTTATTGAGTATGCGTGTTTTATATTCATACTACTGTTGCTACATCTTTTGAAGCAGATCCTGGTACTAGCGGGTCTTATTGATTCTAATCGTCGGAGGTTGTGTTTGATTTAAAGTTGTGGTGAGCTCTCTACGGAGTCCTGGCCCAACTTTATCTATATTTTCTTTATGTCTTTTTGATTCCTTAGACAATTTGATGTATTGAAATTTGAACATTGTATTTTGTATTAGTAAGCTTTTGTACTGGTGACACTATGTTTTGGGATGACTTAACTTCTACATTCTTGTCTTTTAAATATGAAAGCTTTGGGTAAAAGGACTATTTGTTTTACTGTTTATCTCTTTCGCGTTTCTTTAAAATGTTTATGTGTTGATGAAGGATTAGCTTACCTATCAGGAATAGGGTTGATGTCATCATGACTTTGGATTTTGGCTCGTGACAAAATAGTTTGTATTGACTTGAAAGTATAAGCAATATTAGTAGTAAAATTCAGTTAGGGTACAAGTAGAGTGGAAAGGATCAGTATATTTATAGTACAACCCTAAGGTAATGATTTCATAATATCACGCTCCTCTATTATGAGCAATACTAGCATATATATTTCGTACGTAGCGCATGTAAATTTGTAACTGTTATGAAAGATCTCAAATATTACAGAGTTTGTTGGTCTGGGGAGCTTATCTTATCTGGACATTGATGGCTGATCGGAAAACTTACTCTAGGGTATATAGAGTTGTCTAATTCATGTATGGTGGATTCGGCCAAGCTTTTTGTGAACTCGAGGTAGACTCCCCGATTGAGCAATCCTTCAATCGCAGATCGAAGTGTGTATTAATTAGTTGACCTAGTGTTGACTAGACGGTGGTCGTATCCATGTTTTACCAATACATCCTCTCGACATAACTTGTAAACAAGGCAAATTGCTTATTTTGTATCAAAAGTTTTTTCGTATTATACACTATGTTGAGAAAGATCAATCTCTTATATACCATATCCGCTTTTTGTACCTTGAAATTGGAATCCTCCTTATGATATTATAGACGGCTATATGAAGTGTAAAGCGTAAAACTCAAATTTGAATAGGATAGGAATATACACTTAATTTTTTGGTATTTCGCTCGGTATAACTTATGAAGAAGTTACAATCATGAAATTTATGATTATTATTGCACAAATTCTTTAAACATTGAGAAATCTCGAGAAACGACCTTAAATGGTTCTATTTGTGCAAATCTCCCAAGTAATTAGACATTACTAGTTGACATACAATGGATGACAATGATTTTGAAGAGATACAAACATGCCAATGAGAAATATGTATCAAAAAATTAATTCAAACAACTAAAAGGATTTTTTACAATAAGCAATATATTTCCCTACATAGAGATGAAATGATTCAACAATGAGTATACATGACTAATCACTAAACACCACAAGAAGATCATTAATTGCCTTTGAAAAATCAGCCACAAAAAGGTTCTACTAATGTACAAAATGGTGATGGCCTCTCTTTAAAATCACCAACCATTTTAGCCATGAACCAACAACCCCCACCTTCATTTGATGTCTTGCAACTTCAAGTATGGCAATTCATAAATTTGATCGGTGTTATATATATTTCTTGGGACCACTCAAACCTCTAGTTGCAAAAATCCATTAATCACATGACATGTTTTCCACCATCTACATTGATATCATTGGGCCGCGATAGAAGCACTCTGCTACTTTTGACTCGAACTATACATAAGTTGAAAAAAAAATAGTACTAGTATATTAGCGAAAAAGACCAAATCTTTGACTCGCTATATCACATCGTACTTGAGCAAAGCCAATGCGAGATTTCTCAAGATCATACTCCACCCATACATTTTGTTGATGATGGTGTCCGATAATGTATGCCTCGACAGCTAGTAGCTCTGAATTTCCAAAAGTGAAGCAATGTATCGAATCTTTACCCCGAATTTCACCTGGTACTCGATACAACAATCGTTCTCCCGAGACCGTTATTTCCGCGCCACGGAACACTAAACTAACCGATGGTAACATTGGTAACCACGTTTGGTTAATAGGTACACGATAACACAAGTCCATTGCACTTTGAAAAACAAAATCTTGATCCTCAAAAACCCTAAGAGTTTTCATTGTTTGGTTCAAAAACTCATTCCTTAGTGCAGTATAAGCTGGACCAAGTAGGAAAGTAAACTGTGTACCCGAATCAACCATAGTTTGACCCGCCCCGGTATGGTCGGGTACAAACACGGATTCGGGTATTGGAAGTAATTTATTCGACACTTTAATACCTTGGAGTTGTACAGTATACGCTACTCTATCGAAATAAGGTAACGGAAGTGATATTTCAACTAACGGCGTGTAATTTAACGGTAGAACCCAGGTAAAATTGGATTCACCGAGCAGTAGAACTCCAGAATAGTCCAAACTCGAAATGCAATAAGAAAATTTCTTGAACCCCATTTGCGAAACAAAAGAGAGTGATCCACGGTTCATACCCATTAACCCGGTTGTCTTTTCGTCCTCATCCGAATTACTACTCAAACCCGAATCCATTGACCCGAATATTGTACCCGTAAAATTCGACCCGCCAATTGTAAAAGTATCCATAGCTAAATTCCCTTCAGAAGAAGAAGCATCAGCATAAGAAAGCACAGCATGACAGAAATTCTTCGAGTCACAAGAAGCTGGAATGGAGAAATCTTGTGTTCGAGTCGTGCAAGTTGATTCGGAGCAAGAAACGGGTCGGTAAGTAACTGAACGGTTCGGGTTGAAAACGGGTTGTTTGATTCGGGTCGAATTGGAATGTAGCCATGAGAGTTCACTACCTGTGTCGAGCACCATTGTAACATTCTGTGGAGGCGTACCTACTGAAAGGGAAACAGTAAGTGTTACATTGTGTGTAAATGGGAGCTTATTTGGTGCTCTATATGTGATTTCTTGAGTTTTAAGTGCCAAAATCAACATTGGTGAAGTATTTTGGGTACTGAAATTGTTACTGGAAAGACATTTCAGGGGTTGGTATAGCAAGAATAGAAAGTTTAGAAAGAAGGGAAATAATTTCATGGTGAATTGAATTCTAATTTGGTACGCAGTAGAAGGGAAAGAGCCTAAATCGACACCTTCTAATTTTTTTTGTTTTTTTCTTTGGAGGGAAATGGTAAGATGTAAGGAGATTGAACTCTCGAATGAGAC
Source organism: Jaltomata sinuosa (assembly GCA_003996215.1). Taxonomy (NCBI): domain Eukaryota; kingdom Viridiplantae; phylum Streptophyta; class Magnoliopsida; order Solanales; family Solanaceae; genus Jaltomata; species Jaltomata sinuosa. The sequence continues at coordinate 13,341 of QJPP01005900.1, read as the reverse complement.
TAAGCAGCTACCGACCGTTCCGACTAGAAAGTGAGAGAGTAGAAGAGGAAGTATGGAGTAAGATGTGTAGTGAGTTTTGGGGGGACAGAGGCAATGTGTGAGAGGGGGAAAAGGGAAGGGGAATCTGAAATTTTTCTATGGTGCTAGTGGCTTTGAGTTCAGGTTTAATGTTGACAAAAAATAATACTCTCTCCGTTTATTTTTATTTGTCACTGTTTCACTTTTCAAAGTCAATTTGACTAAATTTTAAAGTTGAATTGAAATAGATTAATTTAATATTTAAGATTTAAAATTTAGATGATTGAAAAGCTTATGAGAAATGCTATAAGTTGCAATTTTTCTCATATCAATATGATAAAAAAATACATCTTAAAATATCGATCAAAATTAATGTAGTTTGACCTCGAAAAGCGAAGTAGTGACAAGTAAAAGTGAACGGAGAGAGTAAGTAATCTTGAAGCGAAAATTGGTCATAGCAATTAAAGCAAGCAATGTTGGAAGTTTGTTACGATGTCGTTTTAAAAACTCGGTTTGGATGGTTGTTACGTGTTAATTTCATACTGTATCGTATTATATTGTATTATGTTGTATATATATATTGTATCGTACCTAATTATTGTGATGAATATAATATTTGAATGGATTGTATTATTTTTCGTTGTTACATAGTGTAACAAATCAACAATTTGGAGGATTAAACTACAAAAAAAGAGTAGGATACACCCGTACCGATTAGAGATACTATAAAAAGGTAGGGTAAGAATAAAATAGAATTATTAAATACTTCCTTACTTTTACTTGTTCATTATTCCAGAAATAGATTTTTATTTTTACTTGTCACTTTTAACATATTAAAAAAAAGACAATTTTTTTTTTACTCATAGCATTAGTTACTTATTTTCCAAAACATTTTTCAAGAACTAATATGAAGCATCAATTAATATAGGCATTATAGGTAAAATACTCATGTCAATCATTGTTTCTTAAGGAGCGTACACTATATCGATCGCTACACAAAATAAGACTTTTTATGGTTAATCTAACGATAAACTTAACAATACCATACAATAAAAATTAATTAACAATAACAATAAAATATTATATTTAATTTAACAATACAATAGGTAATAACAATCCAAACAAGTTGTTAGGAATTTAAAGGCGTCGTTTGATTATTGGTTAGGAAAAGAATTACTTATATATTAAAATCAGCATAACTAATATATCCTATTGGATAACTTTGTAATTATTTTATTTAAAATTTAAAATTTAGTACATCAAGTTTGTTATTTGATTATCATTCTATAATTCCACATATAAATTAATTATGTACAAGGAATTAGATTTGACTTGATGATACGAGAATTTTCATAATATAATTAAAATATGTATAAATAATTAATTGTAGGGTAGAAAATAAAAATAATAATAAATAAATAACTAAATTTCATATAACCAATCTTTCTATAACAAATTTCTACATTGATAATAAATGTATTACTAATATCTTCACAACTGTAACCAAAACGACACCTTACGGATGCTTGAAAAGATTTGAAAACGCTGTTTTGGGAGGTTGATAATTAATTAACATTTAATAATCGGTGGAGAATTGGCAATAATTGTTAACTAGTGTGTGCTTTTCGTAAAACACAAAACAGTTCAAAAACTTAGTAAAATAGAAGGGCTATGGTACTTGACTGACTATTTTTTTAAAAAGAATTAACCATTGAAATTTGAACAGAGAGGGATAGATATAATTATTTTTTTTACAATTAATTAATTAGGATTGAAGGATAATTGATAGAATATTTTTGTGTCTTCATTAAGGATAGTTTGGTATACATATTAGTTGTGCGAAATTATGATGAGGGGGTTATTTATGAGGTAACTTAATAATGAATGAATTATTACACAGTAGTAAATGATGAAGAAATTATTATATGGTAGTTAATAATAATGAGTTATTGTTATATAAGAATTTATTACTCTGAGGGTATTTTTGTCTTTAAATAATCTAAATGTACGCAAGGGGGAGTTAGGTGGGAGCAAGGGGGTTTCGAACCCCATTCGGCAAAAGATATTACACTGTATATTCAAGTTAGAACTATTCTTTTACGTATATATCACAAATATTAAATTTCCTTGATTTTCTTATGTGTTTGTTTTTTCATATGTTGATTAGTAAAAATCCTGACTAGGTCACTGAATACACGTATTAATATATTCAACATTCTATCCAGAAGAGAATTCAGAATTTAAAGTTCATGAGTTCTAAATTCTAGACTTTTTGAATTACTGAGTCCTAAGTTAATAATTTGTATATATTAAATAAATTGTTTAATATAGATATAGGATTTAAACTAATGTTATAATTAATTCCGTTACCTTCGCCTCTAATTCTCTATTTTATATAAAATAATACATAAATTAATGCTAATATATCTAACTTAATACAGATATATATATTATTAAATAGGGTCAACCATAAACTGCATTAAATAAATATTTTATTATTATATATAGATTTTATGTAGAAATTATTTATACCACACAATCAACCTAAAGTGACCCTAACTATAAGGATAGTGGTGTCTTCATGATTTTTGTACAATCAAAAATTCATTAAATAGAAAAGGAAAGAACATTTGTCTCACTTGAATTTTCATAGAGTAGTATTTAATTTTTCTCTCTTTTATTGATTTTTATTTCATAATTATGAAAGGTTGGTAGCAAACTGGCCAGCACCTTAAAGATTGTGTAGTACAAGCTTCCAAGTGAAACTAGGGTGTATCCGTCATTTTTATTTTTTTCATGTTCGATTGATCAAAACTTTTGAGAAGATATTTTAGTTAGAATAAAAAAGTTTCTTAAAAATGAGAAAAATGATTTTTTTAATAAAAGTAGGAAAAACAAGTTGGCATAATACATAAACGTGCTTTTTAACTTGACTTCAGCTGGCATCGCAGCGATGCATGCGTCCCACATGTCAAATCGCATGAGATTTGTCATGTAGGACGTGTGTACCTACTTGTTCAAAACTTTATGATAGTTTAAGTGTCACCCAAAATCGGAAGACATAGATCTCAGCCGAAGCCAAGTTAACAAACATACAAATAACATTCCGCGTTGATTATATCCTCCCCACCCTCTAATACAACTCATCTTACCCCACCTTTGTAGCTCTCATCCCCGCTTTCACCCCACATCCTTAATCCCCCATCTTCATAACTTTTCATAGCATTTGTTTAAATTACACATAAATATTTTTTATTTATCTATCGAACAAGAAACTAAGATAACTTAAAAAATTAACTTATTTTTTTAAAAAGAAAATTATGAAAAATATTTTCTTCCGTACCGAACATACCCTAAAATTTGCCAACTTTTTCATGCATGACAGAAGGATTGATTTAATGGCTTTCAACAACTACTGCAGCCAAAATCCGACTAAACCTAGAAATTGGACTAACCAACTAAAATCACATTATTGTCTCTTTAAAACTTCCTATTAAAGTAAACACTTTAGGGGACGTTTGGTTCGTAGCAGAGGCGGTTCAAGCACACCAATGACCCAAAATCAAAATCGAATGAAGACCTTAAATTTTAATTTTTTAAAAAAGTTTTTATAGCTCATTTATTCAATTTCTTTTTTGAAACATAAGATTTTAGATTGTCAAACTTCTTATAATAATTTTTTCCTCTTATATAAAATTTTTACATTTTTTATAAATAATACGCAATATTTTTTTAAAAAAAATATCTATAACCTATTATTACTAAAAAAAAATAAAAAATGAGACGGCTAAGACACCTTGCCGTTTTCTCTAAGCCTATACAGCCGCCCATGGTTCGTAGACATTATGCAAGGAGCAGTAATACAATAATTAATTATATAATAATTAATAATATAAAAATTAATTATATAAGGATTAATTCTATAATCTATATCTATCTATTTATATCTACTAGTTTAGTGTACGTGCGTTGCACGTGTGTATCACAACAATATAAAAAATTGCATACAAAAAGACAATAGAGTATATAATATTGCAATTGAGGCCGGTGAAGCTCTTCACCACTCACGTATTTAAATCATTATCTAATATGATTAGTGTACGCGTGTTGCATTATGTATTACGTTAATCAATAAAAATATATGTGAAACAAACATATCTTTGAAAACTAAAAGTCTACATTAAAATAAATATAAATTTTAATATCTTTACAAAAATAAAATAATACAATAATTGAGATATCAGAACAATATAATTAAATCTAATCTTCACAAAAAAAATTCAAAACCCGACAAAACATTCATTTACCACCAGTGTTAAGCAACAACAACAAAAATCTAGTAACAGAGTAAAACCTACAAAAAAATAATGCAATAATCGAGATATCAAAACAATACAATTACAATTAAACTAACCTTCACGAAAAATCCTCAAAACCCGACTAAATATTCATCTACAACCTGTATTAAGCAACAAAAAATAATAATCTAGTAACCGAATAAAAACTACAATAAAATAATACGATAATCGAGATATCAGAACAATACAATTAAACCTAACCTTCATGAAAAATCCTCATAACCCGATCAAGCACATCTACCACCTGTATTAAGCAGAAAAACAACATCTGGTAACAAAATAAAAACTACAACAAAATAATACGATAATTCAGATATCAAAACAATACGGTTAAACCTAATCTCTACACAAAAATTCCTCAAAGTCTGACCAAACATTCATCTATCACCTATATTAAGTAGAGAAAATAACAGTAAGAAGAACAACAACATTATAAGGTCCTTCACACTATATATATATATATATATATATATAATTTTTTCTCCTAGAACAGTTTTTGAAAGAATAGTCGTCGTAAACCTAAATAAAATGAGACATTAATAAAAATAATATTAATTGATTAGTTAAAAGAAATTCTAATCCTAAACCTAAACTCCTAAAGTTATGCTTAAATCTAAATACTAATAACATAATCGTATAAATAACAAATTTAACTAAATAAAGAGAGACAATTAATATAAATAATATTAATTAATTTATCAAAAGGAATCCTAAACCTAAACTGATGTTTAAAGCTAAAAAACATAGTCGTATAAATATATATTTAATGAATTCTATAAATTTAGACTTCTTGTTATATATTAATAATAATAATTGGAGAAAAATAGTAAAAAGACGATTTTGTCTAAAGGAGAGACTTTTAATGAAGGGCAAAAAGTTCAAATCACATTATAAGATGCTTCACACTTTTAATATAGTAGTTTAGTGTACGTGCGTTGCACGTGTGTATCGCAACAATATAAAAAATTGCATACAAAAAGACAATAGAATATATAATATTGCAATTGAGGCCGGTGAAGCTCTTCACCACTCACATACATGATAATTTATTTTTGTGAGCATAAAAACATACTAAAAATTTAGAAAATTTACCTCAGATCACAAATAAATTTGTCTCTTCAATCACAGATACTATCAATATATCACAAAAACACTTCTCGATTAGCAATTGTCTATCAAGAATACATGATAATTTATTATTATGAACATACTAAAATCACAACAGAAAACTTTTCAATTATCAATTGTCTATCAAAAATACATGATAATTTATTTTTGTGAGCACAAAAACATACTAAAAATTTAGAAAAGAGCATAAAAACATACTAAAAATTTAGAAAACTTACCTCAGATCACAAGCAAATTTGTCTCTTCAATCATAGATACTATCAATATTTCACAAAAACACTTCTCAATTAGCAATTGTCTATCAAGAATACATAATAATTTATTATTATGAACATACTAAAATCACAATAGAGAACTTCTCAATTACCAATTGTCTATAAAAAATACATGATAATTTATTTTTGTGAGCATAAAAACATACTAAAAATTTAGAAAACTTACCTCAGATCACAAGCAAATTTGTCTCTTCAATCACAGATACTATCAATATTTCACAAAAACACTTCTCAATTAGCAATTGTCTATCAAGAATACATAATAATTTATTATTATGAACATACTAAAATCACAATAGAGAACTTCTCAATTACCAATTGTCTATAAAAAATACATGATAATTTATTTTTGTGAGCATAAAACATACTAAAAATTTAGAAAACTTACATCAGATCACAAGCAAATTTGTCTCTTCAATCACAGATACTATCAATATTTCACAAAAACACTTCTCAATTAGCAATTGTCTATCAAGAATACATAATAATTTATTATTATGAACATACTAAAATCACAACAGAGAACTTCTCAATTACCAATTGTCTATCAAAAATACATGATAATTTATTTTTGTGAGCATAAAAACATACTAAATTTTTTAAAAACTTACCTCAGTTCACAAGCAAATTTGTCTCTTCAATCACAGATACTATCAATATTTCACAAAAACACTTCTCAATTAGTAATTGTCTATCAAGAATACATGATAATTTATTATTATGAACTTCAAGAACATACTAAAATTTTAGAAAACTTACCTCGAATCACAAATAAATTTATCTCTTTAATCATAGATAATATCAAGATTGTAAACATAAAAAACATACTAAAATTTTAGAAAACATACCTCAAATCACAAGTAAATTTGTCTCTTCAATCATAAGATATATTAAGATTTCATAAAATAAAAAACTTTTCAATTAGCAATTATAAGAACAAACATGATCTACTACGTAACCTTACCTCAACCTAATCAAAACCTATACAAATAAAATCAGTACGGCGGTAAAAATCTTAAATAAAGAAATACCTAGAGAATTCTAAACCTAATTAAAGGAGAAAAAACCTAAGTAAAGAAAAACCTAAGAATCCTATACCTAATCAAAGAAAGTCATACACGTTGATTTCTCAACAAAAAATAAGGACTCGATTTCATACCAAATTATTATATTCGGTATGAGTTTTATATTTAGTTTGGTATGAATTTTTATATTTGGTATGAGTTTTATATTTGGTTTTAAATATATTTAGGACTTCCTACATAATAATTCAAATATGGAAGATTTAATAAATAAAGTTTTAATTGATATCAAAATTTAAATATTAGAGAAAATAGTAAATGACCATTTTATCTAAAGCAGAGTCTTTTAATGAGGGGCAAAAAGTTCAAATCACATTATAAGGTGCTTCACACTTTTAATATAACTAGTTTAGTATACGTGCGTTGCACGTATGTATTACGTTAAGCAATATATATATAAATTATTTAAAATACTAATTAACGTAAAAATAAATGTTATTACATAACTTCTATAGTAACTCGATTTACAATGCATAACATACTTGATCTGCCTTCAAACTTAAACCCAACTTAAAAGAGTCGACTATAACCTTAAATTTATAGGTTCATCATTCATAATTATAACCTTATATTTCGAACTCAACTAATAATTTTAATTAATAAATCAACTATAATACTAACGAATAAGCTAAATTTATATTTTGCAACCCCCACTCTTAACTCAGAACCCCAATGCTTAAATCATGGATCCTCCGAAACTCACACTCTGAACTCTGAACGCATAATGCCTAAATTTCAGAGCCTTCATAACCCACACTCTAAACTCAAAAATCACTACGTCTAAAATTTTGGATCCTCCAAAACCCACACTCCAAACTCATAACTCACAATATCTAAATTCTAATACTCCAAAATCCACCACAGATTCAAAAAAAAATAATTAATTTGACCTACTTTTATCTCCACTTTTCTTTTTATTACAATAAAATAAACAACACCATAATTAAAAAATTACAACAGTATTAAAAAACAATTAATAAACTAATTGAAAAAAAGAAGGTAAATTACTAACCTCAATGAACATGTGCCTCGTGGATTTTATTCTACTGGTGCTAATGAAAAAACTGCTAGGGAATTTCTGAAAAAGCCATGAGAATAATTAAAAGATTATCTATTAATTAGTAATAAATTTCATGAAGAAAAATAAACATGTATGGTCTTAATTTTAGTAGAAACCAAATAATTGCTTGCCTCATTCCGTAGAACAATGTAATGTTGTAAACTCCATATGTCCACTTAATTCACTTAGTTTCTAATCTTCATAATACTATCCTATAAACTCCACGGAGGTTTCGTAAGATTAAGAATCCAATCTACCATAAGCAACTACGATGCCTCTCTCATCTCTTATGATTCCACCTCCTTCACATGATCTTGAATTACTTTGGCACAACTATGAAAATTTAGTTTCACTCAACCTCAATTATGAGATTAATTCATTTAATCATTATAAAAGATATTTGGAGTTTAGTCTGCTCCATAAATATTGTATAAAACTCTTCCTATTGCATGAAATTGGGCCCTACTAATCTGAATCTGCACCATACTCATTAAAAGGGAAACGTTTTTCTTTTATGATTTTTTCATTATATTCACGGCTTAACTTGAAACCTTTGATTAAGAATGAAAAAAATTATAGTCATCCTATGATGAAGCTATATATACTGTACGAGGGCTACTTACCCGCGTCTCTACTTACCCTCATGTACATCGTAAACTATATTGGAGAACATATAAAACTCTAATTAACAATATTATTGTATTTCAACGGATGAAATTTACCAACATCATACATTAAAAAAAGGACAATATTCATGGGGAAAAAACGACAACAAACAACACCAGAAGAAGAACTACAACAATATTAAAAAGACAATTAGTAACTAATTGGAAAAAATTTAATTAATATACTAACCTCAATAGGTTTAAAGATTGAAAACACAAAGATGAGAGTCACGCTACTATTGATATGTACCGTATTTGTGTTTCTCCGAGTAAACATATAAAGACTCTAATTAGGGTTTTTCATTTTAAATTATAATTTTAATTGATTTTAAAGTCCTAAATATATATTACAAAAATATTTAAATAATAATTTGTAAAAAATAGTAAAAAGACGATTTTGTCTAAAGGAGATATTTTTAATGAAGGGCAAAAAGTTCAAATCACATTATAAGGTGCTTCACACTTTTAATATAATAGTTTAGTGTACGTGCGTTGCACGTGTGTATCGCAACAATATAAAAAATTGCATACAAAAAGACAATAGAGTATATAATATTGCAATTGAGGCCGGTGAAACTCTTCACCACTCACGTATTTAAATCATTATCTAATATGATTAGTGTACGCGTGTTGCATTATGTATTACGTTAATCAATAAAAGTATATGTGAAACAAACATATCTTTGAAAAATAAAAGTCAACATTAAAATAAATATAAATTTTAATATCTTTACAAAAATAAAATAATACAATAATTGAGATATCAGAACAATACAATTAAATCTAATCTTCACAAAAAAAATTCAAAACCCAACAAAACATTCATTTACCACCGGTTTTAAGCAACAACAAAAAAAATCTAGTAACAGAGTAAAAACTACAAAAAAATAATGCAATAATCGAGATATCAAAACAATACAATTACAATTAAACTAACCTTCACGAAAAATCCTCAAAACCCGACTAAATATTTATCTACAACCTGTATTAAGCAACAAAAAATAATAATCTAGTAACCGAATAAAAACTACAATAAAATAATACGATAATCGAGATATCAGAACAATACAATTAAACCTAACCTTCATGAAAAATCCTCATAACACGATCAAGCACATCTACCACCTGTATTAAGCAGAAAAACAACATCTGGTAACAAAATAAAAACTACAACAAAATAATACGATAATTCAGATATCAAAACAATACGATTAAACCTAATCTCTACACAAAAATTCCTCAAAGTTTGACCAAACATTCATCTATCACCTATATTAAGTAGAGAAAATAACAGTAAGAAGAACAACAACATTATAAGGTCCTTCACACTTTAAATATATATATATAATTTTTTTCTCCTAGAACAGTTTTTGAAAGAATAGTCGTCGTAAACCTAAATAAAAAGAGACATTAATAAAAATAATATTAATTTGATTAGTTAAAAGAAATTCTAATCCTAAACCTAAACTCCTAAAGTTATGCTTAAATCTAAATACTAATAACATAATCGTATAAATAACAAATTTAACTAAATAAAGAGAGACAATTAATATAAATAATATTAATTAATTTATCAAAAGGAATCCTAAACCTAAACTGATGTTTAAAGCTAAAAACATAGTCGTATAAATATATATTTAATGAATTCTATAAATTTAGAATTCTTGTTATATATTAATAATAATAATTGGAGAAAAATAGTAAAAAGACGATTTTATCTAAAGGAGAGACTTTTAATGAAGGACAAAAAGTTCAAATCACATTATAAGGTGCTTCACACTTTTAATATAGTATAGATATAGATATAGATATATATATATATATATATCTATATCTTCTATATACTATATTAAAAGTGTGAAGCACCTTATAATATGATTTGAACTTATTACCCTTCATTAAAAGGGTTTGCTTTAGACAAAGTTGTCTTTTCACCATTTTTCTCAAATAAATTATAATTACACATAAACACTAATATATATTAAAATATTAATAATATTTATACTCTTAAAAGTTCCCGCAAAATCCCTAAAGTTCCAAAAAAAAAAATCGATGGCCTTTTCTTAATTTTTGGCATATATATATATATATATATCATATTTTTTACCCTACTTTTTGTAGTAGTATGCACGTTTATATAAATAACATAATTTTTAAATATCTGAAATATTTTTAAAGAAAAAATTATATTAATGTTAATTGTTATTTTCACATAATTTATTTATTTTATATAATTTTTTTAATTTATTAACATGTGCAACGCACATACACTTTATAATGTGATTTGAACTTTTTGCCCTTGATTAAAAGTCTCTCCTTTAGATAAAATAGTCTTTTCACTATTTTTTTCTAATTATTATATTATTATTTTTATAATATTAAATATTACTTATAATAAATATATGTAAAAGATTTTCTACTTAGAATTTCCTTTTTTGTTGGATACAAATTTTCCATTTTTTACTTTAGATAAGTTTAGAATTTCCAAGAAATATTTTAGGCCTTTTCCCAAAAAAACGTAGGTCAAGGTCGGCAAAAAATTTAATGTCTGCTATTTTTGGACTTTAAAAAATTTATATCCAACGTCCCAAACCCTCAAATAACGGCAAGTTACACTTGCAATTTAAAGATTCCTATATTTAAGAAACATTTACACCTTTTATGGTAAAAAAAATTCGGCAAATGCCATCTTTTTAAAAAGAATTTTTAGTGTAATAAAAATTAAACAAAAAATTAAAAATTAGTTGTATCTCCTAAATTTTGGTAACGGATGCATAATAACTAATTTTATAATGTGATTTAAACTTTTTGCTCTTAATCAAAAAATCTTACAATAGACAAAATTGTCATTTAATATTTTTATTATTTAATTATTTAGCAAAATAAAATTGCTCATGATAAGAAGAATGGGAAAAAGAGGAACAAGTAGGTTAATAGTTAAAATTGTGTAGGTTAGTACAATTGTATATTTTATGTGTGCTTATCTTCCATAAATAATATTTAGTTTTGTCGTGATTTTTTTAGAAAATAGAAAACTGCCATGATTTTCGACAATCATATTTTTGGCAAAATAAAAACTGCCTTATTTTTGGAAAATAATTATTATAGGAGTCCTAACCAAAAACTGTCTTATTTTTGATAAAATAAAAAAATTATCGCCGTGAAACTTTTAGAAAAAAAAAGTGGCGTGCTATATGGGTAGTTCTTTTTTGTGGGTGTCCAAGAAAAGAGGATAGGAGAGCAAAAAAATTTAGGGTTTATCAAAGGGAGGGGGGGGGGGAGGGTTGAATTTCACATAATTGTGTTAAATATGTTATAATCTTTTTGTTGTGTTTATAGTTGACAGTCGTGCTTGGAGTTCTTCTCTTTCTATTTTTTTTTTTATTTTAATTTTTGATTCAAGTGTTTTCTTACCTTCAATATCATCAACTTCTCTCCTTTCTTTAATTCTTTTAGTAAATAGTTTTAAAGATTATGTATGAAGTATACACAATTAACAATTGATAATGAATTTTTTATTTTTGATAATTTCTCGTGTTTCTCTTTCAGTTGAACCGATAAATTGGACGAAATAAGCATATTGCCGCCACATGAAGTAAGCCAAAAAAATCAAAGGTTTATATCTTCTTCTTTTTTTCTTTCTTTATTTAATTGTGATTTAGTTTTGATTATGTTATTCAGCTATATTCTAATATATTATTTGTTAGTATTATAGTTAATCTTTAATTAAACTTATTTGTTAAATTAAGATTTTATTAATGTTTAATTTTGAAGGTTTACATGCAATTTTCAGGTAGGATTCTAATATCGTATGGGACTTCGTAAGTGTATACAATTGATTTTCTTATTGAAGTTGAGTTTTATTATGTTTGGTGTGGTTGTGTTTTGAATTGTAGGAAGGTTTACCTAGCATGAATTACTGATTTGATTTTGTTGTTTGAGAAATTTTAAATTTGGCCATTTTCATGTGGCGTAGAAGGTTTACATGCAATTTTAATATAGGATTCTACTGTCGTATGTGATTTTGTAAGTGTATATAGACTTTTTTTTTTTATTGAAGTTGAGTTTTGTTATGTTTGGTGAGGTGGTGTTTTTAATTGTAGAATGTTTGCTTAGCGTGGGTTCCTGATTTGGTTTTGTTATTTCGAGAAACTTTAATTTGGCATGGGTTAAATTATGGTGAAGTCAATTTATAATTTTATCATTCTTTAGGCCTAGCAAACAAAAAAACTGTGACTATCTAGGCTAAGGGCAAAGATATATTTGTGTTGCTTACTACATCGAAGACCAAGAAGCAAAACAAATTTTAATGTAGGATTCTACTGTCATATGTGATTTTGTAAGTGTATATAGACTTTTTTTTATTGAAGTTGAGTTTTGTTATGTTTGGTGAGATGGTGTTTTTAACTGTAGAATGTTTGCTTAGCGTGGGTTCCTGATTTGGTTTTGTTAAAACTTAGATTTTTTTGTCTACTTCATTCGGCGGCAAGATGATTGTTTCGTCTAATTTTTCGAATAGAAAATTTTAACTGAAAGGAAAACACGAGAAATTATCAAAAAGGAAGAGTTCATTGTTGATTGTTAATTATGTATAATTCATACATAATCTTTATAGTTATTAACTAAAAGAATTTAAAAAAAATAAATAAAAAATGATGATAATGAATGCAAGAAGATAACTTAATCATCAAAATTAAAATAAGAAGAAAAAGTAAAAGGAGAAGAACAATGTATTTTTTTGTAAATTTTGATTCA